>JASAOE010000270.1:0-64220 GCA_029964075.1 Patiria pectinifera
TGAATTTGCTTGAAATATGATCTGATTGTTGGTGACTAGCCTGTGTAAAAGGCATGGCAGGGGAAGTGGGTGAAATTTTGGACTATCTGTGACTGTTCAAACAGTGGGAATTGTTTTAATTAAAGGGAAAATACAACATTTGCAAACATCAAAAAACGAAATGATCAAATTATCAGGAATTACCTTACTGAATTGTTAGGGACTGACAGTCTAAAGCATCCTTTAAAATTGTGGCTCCTGGTGTGCTGACATTTTCAAGAAAAACTGTATTTTTCCAACGCTGGTCGGCCGACCAGAGTTGGAGAAAACTGGCTTTTTCCAAAAACTGTTCTTAATTTTTCACATTTAGTTATTCTGACTTTTCTTTGCAATTGATCACACACCTGTGAAGGAGTACAAGCCTGCTAGACTGATTCTCTGACCTTACAATTCCCCAAACATGCCAAAATGTATTATTTGCTTTGTTTCATCTTAAGTGGGGTCAGGAAACCAGACTGCAAGAACATGATAGGTTTTCTTGGTTTTTCCAGCATTTACAAGCCCAAAACATGAAACAGTCAGTTTAACAATATTTTATATAACATACTAATCCTCCAAATCCATTTATTTCTGAAAATTGCAGCAAAAGCAAAAGTTGTACATTCCCTTTAATCGGTATTTGGAAAATTCTACTACCCCGGTACATAAACCATACATCATCATAAACCATCATCAAAGTGGTGACCTTTAACCTATTGTGTATAGGCTATATGCACTGAGTGCATAGATACGTACATGTACGTGTTTGCAGGTGTATTGTTGCACAATCAGTGACGGATGTAAGGGATGTTTGGATACAGCTATAAATAGCATGTTATTGCCAATTGCCTAACAACATTGGCTTTACGCGAGACCCAAGGCCTTTTCAAACCGTTGGCAAATGCAACTACTGTGCTGGAAATGTACCAGTGAAATTCTGCAGCTGCAAATGTATTGTGGATGAATTGGTAAACAACCCTATGACTTGTTGAGGTTCTGTTTAAGTTGGGAACCATAGGATCAAGAATGCTTGTAAACCTCTGCACAGTTGACAACATTTAAGCTCCGTTTTTCTGTTTGTTATTTTGGAGAGCCTAAGGCATTTACACATGTACCTCTTTCATCTGCCAACAACTGAAACAACTGAATTGAATGCAAAGATACCTATCGAGAAAGAGAGATACATTTTGTACAGAGAATAGAAGGCAATGAGTGGGCTCGGCAAGGGTGCAAAAGGTATAGGCAAAGGGGGCATCAAGCGTCATCGTAAGCTGATATTCATTCCCCTGCCTCTTGGCTGCCCCGCCATCCGCCGCTTGGCTCGTCGGGGAGGGGTTAGACGGATCTCAGGCCTGGTGTACCATGAGGCAAGAGAAGGGCTGAGACACTGGCTGGAGGAGGTCATACACTGTGCAGTGATTCACTCGGAATATAAAGGCAAGACGACGATCACAGCATTGGACATAGTGCACACACTGAGACTGAAAGGACACATCTTGTATGGATATGGCTACTAAGAACAGTCCTCTCCTGTACACATCTTGTATGGATATGGCTACTATTAGAACAGTCCTCTCCTGTACACATCTTGTATGGATATGGCTACTAAGAACAGTCCTCTCCTGCACACATCTTGTATGGATATGGCTACTAAGAACAGTCCTCTCCTGTACACATCTTGTATGGATATGGCTACTAAGAACAGTCCTCTTGTATGGACATGGCTACTAAGAACAGTCCTCTCCTGTACCTATTAAGAATCACACTGATCAGCTGTGCATACTTGTGCACTTATCCTAGGATCAGCTGATTTTCACATATGCTTCACCAGTACACCATGAGAAAAAGGGGGAAAAAACACTTTCGAGGGATACTGCTGAATTTGTATAGTAGGATGTTTCATTGATATCTTGGTGCACATTAACTCTGAATTAAATTGAATTTGGTGTGGATTTAGCAGCAGTGCTCCTTATAAATCTGGCTGGGGGGGGGGGGGTTGCCAAAACACTTCAGAAGTAAAAATATATTTGAAGGTGAATCTCGTAAAATGGGGATAATAGTTGTTTTTAAACATATTGAATGAGGTAAAGTTCTTTAAGTAGAGAGAAATCCAAGGCCAAGTAATTTATAATCTGTACAGTCATCTCGAAGCTGACAACAGCTCATTTCCTGCGGCCTTCCATTTCTCTTTGGTTCTGCATCCCTGCCACAGGTTTTTGTGTTTGCTGTATTTACATCACAGTTAATAATAAACATGTATCTCTCTTGTCTATACTTCAGCCTTATCCCAGGCGAAATAGACATTTTAAGTTTTAACGGATAGAAACCACCTTGCATGTATTCAGAAATTATAATTGCTTTAACAGTGCTCATCATAATTTATGAATCAGACTCAAAAAGTCCTAAACCTGATCACTGCTAGATCCACTCATGGTACTAAGCTGGAGGTTATTGACAGCAGACCCGCTACATTTGTACCATAGACCTTACAAGCTGTTAATTTTTTTTGTTTTTACTGATTTTTAACAAAGCCATAAAAAAAGCCACACGGGAGAATCACTTTGGTACATGTATATTGTTATCTCTTTATTTCAAAACATTCAACTTCAAATATGAGCAGCAAGGCATCGCTTGTTCAAGTTTTTTTTTTATTCTGAGCCTCTTGCAAAGCCGACAATTGTTGAATAAAATTTCATAACATGAAACCAAAATTCTAGGGTTTTGTTCATATGAAACGAGTATAACCTAAAAACTACAATATAATTGCAGATTTTACTGGGGTTACCCACACAAAAACTTAAAAGCAATTTATGATCTTTTACACTGCAGTTGATATATTCCACTATTTCTTGAGCCCTCTTAAATTACGATTTGAAAACAAAAAGGAACTTAATTTTGTTTAAATTGCTGATATACATGTATTAGTGTTTACCTCAATGACTTGAATAAAAAATTATCAATGGCAAATCATGCCCATATGCCAACGAATGTGCATACATAAACATACTGTAATTTTCTATTTTTCAAACCTTTTAACAAAGTGCGATTAATTTATAATTTTGCTCACAGGCTGTTTTCATCTATGGTGCATCTACATGTATATGTATTTATCCTACTACAATAAACGTGGATGAACATTTTTATACAAATCAATTAATACTCTAATCATAAGAGTGATACACTTTAATGTATCACAAAACACCAACGTTTATGTGGTTTCATTAACAACAAATTTAATTACCACAACCAATCTAAAAAAAAAAAAATGTAATTACTACAGTCAATGATCCGAGTTCAAAATTTGCACCATATGGGCGGACTACTACTAAGTCCAAACACTATTTTTGTACTAAGGTGACATTACTCAGGCTTCAAGTTCAATTCTATTCTATTAAAGCAGCCTTTCTGTGTATGTTCATAGGTTGCACATTGCAAACCAGGCAGCTAGGCTTTTGAGTGTTTGTGTGGGCGTGTGCATTCACTTATTAATTCATACATCAAGCATTTATCTCTGAATGTGTCATGCATCAATTATTACAATTAACCACAACTATGTGGCCAAACAGGTTGTGGCTACTATTACTAAGGAGGAGCTAGCCAGTGTGGGAAAGTAATACAAATTAAATCCTCAGGAAGTGGTAGATTCCAGAACTGATCTGACCACAATTGAATTCCAGAACTGACCACACATAGATAGGTTCTTGGAATAAGGAAGGATATATGCCTAGGCCTATTATTAGAAAGAGAAGGAGGACTTTCACTTTTTGAGATATGGATAGTCAATTAAAAGAAATTTGTAGAGACCAGATAGAAAAAAAGTTACATTTTATGCAGGGTAATAGAGAAGTACATGTACAGTTTTGTATGAAGTGTGAAGCGTCTCTTCTAGAGTACAAGGAAGGACATAACAGAATAGGCAAAGAAGGGAAGCTGCCTGGTTAATAAAATATCCTTCACTCTTTAATATTTTAAAACATTCGTTCATAATATCAAACTTGGTCTGCTCTACAAGCTTTTTTAGAAAAAGTGATTGCAGAATGTGTCAAGCTGACAAGTGATGATAAAGTCAAGTTAACACAACAATTGATGGATCTTTGATCAAATCTTTTTTGGGGTCAATACAGGAACAGCCATACTGACCAAATTCAACTCAAATCCAAAGCAAACAAAACTTTCATCACACTGCATCAGGCAAGGCCACATGTGACATTTTAAGAATCCAATTGCGAAAAACATTTTAAATCATATACATTCAAATGAAAAATGAACCGTCTACAGACACACAACAGTATCATACTGATCCATTAGTTAATTATTGTAAATATGATTGTGCATTATAATACGCATCTACATTTTATTACGTGTCATACATTGTAAAATGACTGCACGAGAGCAAGTGCCTGTATCGTCCTTTGTAGCACAATTTTGTTCACTTGCTTTTCTGGTATGTAAAGCTTAATCTTCACAACTTAAAGGGAATATACATTTGTTTTTTTGCTGTAATTTTCAGAAATGGATGGATTGGGGGGGGGCAAGTGTTTTATAGCAAATATTGTTTCACTGGTCTGTTTAAAGTTTTGTGTTTGTAGATGTTGGAAAAAACCCAAAAAAAAAATCATGTTTAAGGCCCTTCAATACAAGATGATGTCTCAAAACCGCCAACTCACTGGTTTGACTGGAATCCTGCTGCTGCACAATTTTAACGTGTTTTTAGATGGGGTTATGATCGAGAATAAGCTTTATGTGGCCTCTCTGGACTCCCATATATTTGTACTAAGTTTAGTCGGGCACCATTTGCAGTCATCAGCCGAAATTTGAAGCCTTTGGGGCAAGCTCCATACCAGAAACCGGAGACTTTTTTTTTTGGCCTAATGGAGCAATTTATAGTAATTGACTGCAAACACAATTCAGACTAAAACTAAATAATTATGGTAAACTGGAGGCAGTATATGAAAAAAGCCAGTTTTTTCCAACGCTGGTCGGCCGACCAGCATTGGAAATTGATTCAAAAACACCACTTTTCTTAAAAATGTCAGCACACCAGGTGCCATGATTTTGCAGGATGCTTTAGACTGTCATTCACTAACAGTCCAGCAAGGTATTTTATAACAATTGGTAGGTTTTTGATATGATTGCAAATGTTGTATATTCCCTTTAAAAGTAAAACTTAGTATTCCATAGAAACCTCTTACATGTACCTTTAAAACAAACATTAATATACTAGGTAATATACTTTAATTATGTCCTTTATGATAAGAATGTGTCTTTTTTCTTGTAATTTTTATTTCATGCTTTTAATATTTTTTTGTTGTTTTTTTGTTTTTTTTGTTTTTGTATCTAATCTAAATTGGCCAACATCATTAATGTAACTTACACCACTAAATTTGAAAATAATTTGATGGACAGAGCAACTGAATCATACACACTATAATATAATCCTTGCCCAAACATTTCTTGCAAAATATAGTAGAGCTACAAATGCTAAAAGAACGTACTATGGAATGTAGTTCTGTACAAGAATGGAAATCTGAAATGATGTAGATTTGGAAAGCACAATTTGAAATACACAGGTATTTTTTCTAGCATGCACATGTACTACTTGTATTTTGCAAGTAATGATTGGAAGTTTGGAGACCTGTGAAATGAGGACCGGGGAGGAGAGAAGAAGATAGCCAATTTTTTTTTAGAATTTTTTTAATTAGTTTTTCACATTATTGATTACAACCAACACCAATTTCACTCAACTATTAGTTGACATCATCAACTCATCCAATGATCTGTTTCAAACATCTTTCATTTGCCTAAAAACCCTTTGCGTTTAATCTCCCACTTCAGCACTCCCCGCATTATCTTCCTAGCCTCTCGCTCCCCACTCCTCATTCCCCCGATCACAAACCCGGCAAACTTGTCATCTGTAGCCTCACCCCCAAAGAAGATTCTCCCAACCGGAGTTTGGAGCTGATGGAGAATTTTACTTGGGGCACCATCGGGTAGAGGGGCGGAGAATGCCCCCATCTGGAGGGGGTCATTCAGCCAACCTGACAGCATGATATCAGTTGGATATGGCACTTGCTGTTCCCCATACAGGCCTCTCATGACAGTGACAATCTCCTCTCGGGTGGTGTCTAGTGGTTGGTTCTCTACCCGTTGAGCTTCAGCCCCAACTACAAATGCAATCAGGATGTTGGTACCAATGGGGAACAGACCCTGGGCCTCCATATTCATGAAGGCCGGGTAGTAACCCCTTCGGTCACTCACGTGCATGATCCACTCGCTGTCATCCCAGAATTTATGGGGAAACTTGAGGAAGATCTTGGTAAAAGCCCCCATGGGGGTATGGTTGAGGGCGGTGGTTTTCCAATGTGGCAGCGGTGGGGTGAATTCTACGAGACCGCTCTGCAGCACGCCGAGACTGAATGTGAGCAGCACGGCATCTGCGCGAAAGACTGTGCCATCTGCACATGTCACACAGACCTTCTCAATCTGCGAATGGTCGATGGAGATAACTTTTCTATTTAACAGGAGGCGCCTCTTTTCAACCAGGCGGGCGACCACATCAGCAAAGATGATCTTGAAGCCCCTCTGATCAATCACAAACCCTGAGCTACCTACACGATCCCAGTGCCCCACATCAAGTGAAGCTTGCTCTGGTGGGACTGTATACTCAAAATCAAAGACATACCACTCGACAGCCTTACGGAGGGCATCTGATGAGCTATCACAACAATACCTGTCGGCCATGAAATCCCTCATAGTCAGCTCACTATTCAAACTATTGGCTGCAAAGTCACCAGCCTCCACCATAATGTCACAGACTTCAGTGATAACTTGCTCCACTTCCCACTCCGGGATAACTTCTCCATTCTCACTCATGACCACCAGCTTGTTTTGATTGAACTCGGCTTTAACTTTCTGGCATTCCAAATCAGTTTTCTCTGCAATCTTCTTCATGGGCCCTCCGATGGGCTGCAGCCAATTAGCCCCCTTCTCAAGACGGATCCCGCCAAACTCAACATCATGAACCCGCCCACCGATGTGGTCTGCCCCTTCAATAACCAAAAACTGGTCAAAACCTTGACTAAGAAAAGTGCTGGCCGCACCAAGTCCCGCCGCGCCTGCACCAAGAATCAACACTTCCACATCCCTCACGCTGCCAGTTCCACCTTCTTCCACAAGTTTCCCCGCGTTTTTCTGGTTCATTTTTATCAAACGGCATCCAATTAATTACAGCAAAAATATAATTCAGTTTAATCAAAGGTTTCATGCAAACGTTACCATTTACATAATCAAGAGCAGCTGCGCGATGACGCATGCGCATGCAAAATACCCTCTAATTACTGGAGGCTATAACTAAGTGTTTATTATAGGGTGTATTATTCAATGGGAGTATCAACTCCCTTGTAGTTCTCAGTATCACTTGGCTGGCCATTGTCTTTTCTATATTCATGAAGTAGTTATTAGGTAGTCTAGCTAGGAATTGTGTCTTGTTCATTTGCAGCCTGCACACAAGCTGTTGTTTCCACAGATCTCTGGAGTCCTGAAAGTGCCGCATTCTTGTCCGTTCTTCCAAGTTCAAAACTGAAAATACAAATATCAGCTGGTGCTCCACACCCTCCGATGGCAGCAGGAATGCATGATGAAAGTGTTTAAATAGCAAGACCGAATGTTGAGTAGATGTGTTGAGTTTCGTGCGTTCCCCTACGCTTTGGTAGGGTGAAGATGCTCGGGCAATATCAGCAGGAATTCTGGCAATTAAAGAAAAACATACCGCAAATTTATTAGAAAAAATAATGGAAAGAATGTTGCATCCTGACACCACTTTTTTCATATATCATCTCAATGAAGGTCAGTCATTGCAAAAATGTTGGAAAGACATGAATCTGGAACTGAAACATTTCCAATTTGGTTAGAAAATACTTCGAAAATGTTCTTGATTCTCCATAGACTTCGTACACAACTGTTGAAGTGGCATCGGGATATGGATAGTACATTCTTTTGAAATAAGTATCTAGTAAATACAAAAATACGACAGCAAATATTTACATTACTTTAGGTTGATTGTATTGACTGTTGATCTTTAAACAAGCACACACACACATAAGAGCACTTGTTGGCAGCCATATGTTTTTGTCTCGAGTTAAAATTAAAAATGCAAACCTAACATCTCACATTACAACGTATCAGATTTAATGTAACACCAGAGGCACAGACAGTGCTAAACCATATATGTGCAAAGTCTTTTCCGCAATATTTTAGGGACAATATCTGCTGATTGTTATAAATTATTTAGGCGATTAAAATACTTTACCAACATTTACAACGTAGGCCCTATGTTAGTTAAGAATTTCGTAAACATTCAACACACCTTTTGTTTTGACTCGATCTTTTAATTTACCGAAAACTCTTCTTCATAGAGGATAAAATTCTACGAAGCTGCAATTCAGCAGACCATCTCAGCTCGTTCTGATCACACAAAAGAGACGACAGAACTTGAAGTTGGAAATTTTATCCTCCTGCGTCACGTCAACAGCACAATGCACACGACTCTTGCACAACAACTGATCGACGAAAATATCCTGTCGATCAGCTGATTTGTCATAACACAAGTAAAGCTGCGCACGCACACTGTTTACGCCTGGCTAGCTAGCTGCCCGCGCGCAGTCGGTGGTGGTGCTCGTCACGTGACCGAGGGCTGGGCAGTTTGCCAAGGTCACTGCCATAGACTTGTACCAGTCCTTTGCTAGCAAAGGACTGGTATAGCGTGCTATACGTGAACATGTACGTGCAATTATTGTATCACTTCCCAGCTACCCCCCCAAAATAATATGAGCCCATGGTATTTTAAACGCTAAAATAAGAATTTGAAAGTGTGTTATTGAAGTAAACTTGACTTTGGTTTTGAAAATACCGGTACCCTTGATGCGTTATGTGCCGCTGTTTCTTGGCTAGGCGATCAATGCAGCAAAGAATAATTCATACCACCACCCAAGTATACTGATTTGAATACCGTCACGGTATTGTATGCAAATTTCACTGCTGCAATAACTTCTTCCATGATCTGGTCTGGAGTAAATGAAGCTGGATAATGGCCCGACTGACAAAAAAATGCGAACAAAATACAACGGAATGTCAGACGTAGAATATGTATAACCAACATATAGATGATATAGGTATATGGTTTGAATAAGCCTTTCCACTTCAAAATGGGACATCAACCGTCCAAACCTGATAGTTTTTGACAGAGTTATGAGTAATTTCCAAGATAGGTCAAATTGACCATATGGCACCATGGAGGTACCAAGTTTTCAATTTTAGGCATTGGGACAAAGGTAGCCCAATTTTGCCTCTGTGTGGATGTTTTGCCTTGCCTACAAAAATGTGTTTAGCGAGTACATGTGTAAACACAATTCTCAACACTTTCTTGCTATCACCTCATGCTAAAAGTGTTTAGCATGTAAACATGTTTACAAACTGATAGCAAAAAAGTGTTCAGAATTGTGTTTACTCACTATAGGCCTATATAAAAACACATTTTTGTAGGCCAGGCCACTCAGAGGCTATATCCACACAAAGGCTATTAGTCTTCCTTTGTCCCTATGCCTAAAATTGATATCTTTTTTTGGGGGGGGGGATGTGCTTTGACCCCATTTAGAAAAATCTTGGCGACGCCCATGGCTCCAAGCTTCATTTTGAAAGGGCATATCAAATACTCTCTCCAATGTGTGCGTTAACGGATGGTTTAACATTTTACCGCAATCCATGAAAGGAAAACATTGGCCTATACTTCACACAGGACAAACATTGATATTTAAGATTGGAGACGAATTGATTTGGTCACGTTTAAAGTATTTTTAATGAAAAATAATAATGGGTACTTATATAGCGCTTTTAATTAAGATCAAAGCGCTTTACATTATTATTACCCCTGATCATTGGGCAAATGAGACATTCTAAATACAATATCAGCTCCCTGGGCAAGGGCAGATCCAGGGGGGGGGGGCGCAACGGGCCATCCCCCTCCAAAAAAGAACCCTTTTTATGTGAAGTTGCAATAAAGTCAGGCACTGCATACACCACCATCTTTTCCTTACAAAAATTGATTAAAGTGGTCAAAAACTGCCTCGGATCGCACCACAAAGCGTCTAGAATCCCACGCCGTATTTTTTGGGACCCACTTTTTGGGGGACCAATTTTTTTGTGCCCCCCCCCCCCCAAATATTGTGTTCTGGATCCGCGCCCTTGTCCCTGGGGAGTATACGGCTCGATGCAGCCACTTCGGCGCAAGGCAGCTAAAATCAATAACAGTCTCTGCCCGCCCTCACGTGTCCATTTGTACCTCAGGGGTGTGACTGAGTGACAAATTAAGTGCTTTGCCCAAGGGCACGCACCGCAACCCCAGGGCGATATAACGAGATTTATTTTACTTCATACACTTCTCTTTTTTTCGCCATAACTGATTGCAATGGTATTTCATCAGTTTTTCAATTTTTATTTTGGTCAAATTTAATCTGATTGTAATCATCTCATTATTTCCTGTCATACTTTAATGCAGGAGTCCTTACAATGTGGCCACGAACCATTCTTTCGTTAGCATAGAGCAAACGTTTATTATGCCCTGCAAAGACCAAAAAGCCACAAAATGCATTATTATTTTTTTCACAAAATAAGCATATTTTGTTGCTTATGCAGAAAATTAATGATTCGTACAGTCTAGCCACGAACCGTTCTTTCGATAATAAATTCAGAATACATGTATAATATACGACGTCTGTGTAAAGACAAAAACAGCCATAAAACGTGTATTTTTAGATGACAGGCATTGTGTTACATTAAATCCAAGGACTTTAGAGGCTCCGTCAATCTCCAAATTGAAGTTTGTCGTTTGTATTTTCGGGTAGCCATGTGCAGCACCAGAAATGCGCTTCAAAAGTTAGATTATGTCTTCCATATTATTCGCCGAGGCAGCACCAACTCTTGAGCAAGCAGTGACCAAACTCCTTTTTTGTGCCGCAGTGTGGTTAGGGTTTGTGACTCATGATCAGAGGGTCAGGAGTTCGAATTCAGCTGCTGGTCATATGTTGTGTCCTAGGGCAGACTTCATCCACACTTGCCTCTCTCTACCCAGGAGTGTACATGTGTAAATGGGTGCCAGCATTAGCTGGGGAGTAACCTGCGAACATTTGCTCCTGACGGACTTTACTACTTAATAACTACTTTTATTATCTAAAAAGTGGTGGGTTAATGCCCCCTCGAAAAAAAGGTAAATTGAGAATATGCTGGCAAGGTATTTGGGGGTTTTATTATTATTATAATTATTATGCATGTTATTATTATTCTAGTTTATTAAAAATCCAATGTCTTGCAGCCTTGCGGCTGAATTGCACATGGTTACAAACCATTTTCTTTTCTTTTGTTGGGGGAAAATCCTCGCGACGCCCATGGCATTCGACGTGACAGTCCCTGGCGGGTAGATGTGTGTGTTCCATAACTATTTGAATAACAATCTAAAGTCTTTAATACGGAAAAAAGTTCACCGTACAGATGAGCCAGTTGATGGACAAGATTCATTGATGACGCGCCCCTTCGTTTCAGCGAGGAATGGGATTTTCCAGGACGACCGTCATGACGAGCTGTCATGACGAATCGTCATGACTGTACTGTCCAAAATGAAAGAACGCTATTAAGACCTAGAAAGTACAAACTGTTTTTGTTGCCACCGGACAGAACGCCCTGGTTTTGGTTTCTAAGGAGATAACACCGGCGCCAGTGTATCATTCCCGCCCGTTTCATAATCACGAGTCAATTGTATTTATTTTAAAAAAAATCAGATTGAATGTCACTCAAAATGAATGTGTGATATTTTCGGTTTTTCGAACACACACACCCCGGTGTTTGAACAGAATTTGGGCGTCAACAGCTTGAAATAATGTTCCTTTGTGTTATTTAATATTCTCTTGTTAAAAGCTTTCAACATGTTTTACTTGAACCTCTTAAATTGGTATACGTATTGGGTGGATATTGGATAGCGCTCCCGCAAAAGATTTCTGCTGATCCGCATCCGCGGTTGCCCGAAATTTAACATAAACTTGAAGTCAGTTATAAACTTGAACTGTTGCCACAAGGCCATGTTAAAAACGTTGTATTTGACTTCTGTTTACACTGCATTACTAAGCAACGACGATTGGTTTTTGTGCACTGTTGTTAACAATAAGGTGAGCCGGTGTGAACTCGAACCCGGATCTCTTCAAGTGTGAAAAGCTCTGCAAACATCTTTGCGAATAGGTGCAAGGAAACAAAAAACCGTTGCCTTCTGTAAGGTACGAAATGTCGTCGGTAGTAGGGTGCTCGAGGGAACCTGTCACGTGATTCAAAGAGGTTGGAACACCTTTCACATCAGTTCTGATAAAACTAATATAAAGATTGAGTTTCGGTCCTGAGCTGAGCATTTTGCATTAGAACTGGAGCTAGAAAGATTATCATCCATGCCGATCATTAAGTGATCACATCTAAGGTAGGCATTCAGTGATTTAAATGGCTTTATTTAGTCATCCAATACTTGGGGTAATTGCCTTTAACAACGCTTACCCATAAATGATGGTATTAAATTGTTTTAATTAAACACCCAATTTCGATAGCGGTATCTTCGTGGTTTCAGTATATTTTCATGGCAACACACGAATGTTTGTGTCATACTGGTGCAAACAATTCTCCCCAAATGTATTAACACCTTAATTAGTTGTAAACGATTTGTCCCGAATGTACAGTAAAATCAACTTGATTGTACTGTAATCAAGGACTTTCAATTATTCAAGTTGGTGCTCAATATAGGCCAATTTTGTACCCAAAGCGAAATGCTAATGTCGTGCCATGCATTGCCGTGTTGTGTTGGTCACTTGGAATATTTATTTTAAAGCTGAGAATACGTTGAATACTCTTAAAATTGCGATTTGCGTTTGTGCTCATTTAATGCACAAACGACACACTTGCACGGTCTTCTGGCCGCCAATGATGGGAATTTAATAAAGTAAATTATTGCATTGACACCTAAACGTATGGATAGATATGGGGGGAGGGGTTGGTTCGATGTTTCATTCAAAATCTGATATAAAAAGCTTTTGTAATGCTGTAGAAATTTTACAAACAGATTCAGTTTTTTTCGGGGTGGAATTCGCCAAAAGACCTTTATCATGCTGCCATCATTTTAGTCACGTTCCCTGTCTCCAATAACAGTACTGATTGATAATGGGTTTTTGTGCAAAAGGAACCAGACTATTATTCCTTGTAGCCTCGCTTTGGTTACGTTGATTTGATTGGGAAAATCCAAATGGCCGCAACATGATAATGGTCTACAGCATGGGGACAGCAACTTTAATCATGACAGTGCATTATTCATAATTGTGTAATAACCAGTAACCCACTGGGCCTCATGTTGGGATCGAAGCTTAAAGGTTTGTCCGTGCCCGGAGAGTAAATACTGTTTCTAAGTGTTCGTCGAGAATATTTTCATCTCGGAGCTTCGGACAACTAGACCATAGTTTAATGATTTACGATGGCAAGATATACGCAAAAAAGTAAGGAGTTCCTAAATCTATATAGAATTACTACTACCCGGATGTACCCGACAATCAAATAGACACTGTTTGTGGACTGGCTGTGAACTGGCCCGGATTAATTGATTTGTAGGCCCCGGCCCCAGGCACCAGTGTTTCATTGGCCCTCCGCCCTATAAGCGCCGGCACCAATGCAAATTGGTAAAAAGCAAAAAGTAAAGTGCAAATCAAGCCAGTCCAAACTGGTATAGGTCCTAGCTAGCTGTTGGCACCAAGGGCGACTCAGGGGCGGATCCAAGAATTTTCGCAAGGGGGGGTTTCATTGGCCAAAAACAAATCTGAAATATACAAAGTGGCTTACCTCCGGACACTTGTCCTCCGAAAATCAATGGGGGTGGGGGCGCTCTTACCATAATTTCAATGGGGGCGCTGTTCAAATCCGACGATTTTCATCTCTATCACACAATAGTATTCATATACCCCCTAACCAAGCTGGCTCTGTCCGTATTTTGTGCAAAGGCGGACATTATTACCATTAAAAAAATGCCCGGTTTGAACCCCCCCCCCCCTTGATCTACGCCTGGGCGTCTTTCGCTTCTCATGAGCACATATATACATTTGTGTCTTCTTGTTCACAACTAAATGCGAGTGCGAAGCCTTAACGGCGTGGGGTTCGAGCGGGGCCCGCTTATTAGGGCCCTGAAAAAAATTGGATTCAGTACGCTCTATGGCGCGATCTGAGGCAATTTTTTTACCACTTTAACCATCATCATTTAAACATCACTTTCGAGTTTGGAGTAATTGAATCAGCTATTCTGAGTTATAGAATAAAATGTAGACTAAACTTTTTGTTTATTCGGGGACGAAAATAGTTGGAGACATACCCCCCCCCCCCTTTTTTCGTAGGCCCCGAAATGTACCCTATGCAAAGTGCCTACTGTGCTTATTGGATAATCTTGGCCTGGCTGTGAATCAGTGTATTTGCATTTTCAAAGGGCAATTCAATTGTTAAAATCTTAGGAAAACTATATCTAGTATTATTGACCAGTATAAGTTTATTAGTTTAGTTAATTTAAATAACTATATACAGTTTGCTTTATTGTTGGTTGGTAAATAATGTATTAATCATAATATGGAAGTTCGACGGCAGTCCAAGATTATACATCACCGTGAGGCGCTGTTTTGTTTGGGATTTACGTTTTGTCAGATTTTTTTTCAATCGGTCATTATTATTAGAGTTGAATTAAGGGGAACTGTAATAGGTTTTGTTTATGAAGTCTGTTTGTCGGTTCGATGTAATTTCAAGTTCTTGTAAATAAATTCCTTTTTAAATTGTTTTGCTGAAATCTAGAATTTGTGTCTGTGTCCCTATAAATTCGATTTCCTCGTGACAGTCCCTTTTCAAAGATCCCGAGTTTAGTTTACAAATGTATTTTGATCAGTAAAATCCCCGTAGAGTATTTTAGTGCGAGTTCCCCCATAGGGTGTCGGGTTGTTTTTTTACAGGTTACACTTGCAACAATGTTCCTAACGCAATTCAAATGATACGAGCTGTTGCTTTTGTTTCCATTTAAGTTTCAATGTGTACCATAAAAGTCATACAGTGATAAGTCCTTATCTACAGAACCTATAAATAAGCTATTTTTGTTCCCAGTCCCTCCATTGTTTAGGGTTCAGAAAAATGGGTTCAAACTTTGAGACAGTCAGATCATGATCATGATTAATTATCTGGGTCTCTTACGGTATTGCCTTTTGATGCAATATAATGAATGCAGGAGTAGTAGCTTGGATAATGTTGTAGCCTAATTTGAAAGTAAACATCGGTGCTATATATGGCTAAGACTTTGAATACTCTTTCTCACAACTTAGTTGGTAGTAGTCAAGCACCAGTCGTATCTGAGCATCTTGCCACCCTGAGCATTGGGGAGTCAACTCTATAATCCCCCGCAGTCAATGGTAGTTTGGACACCGTCTACACCAATGTACACAATTTCACAAACTTGAGGATCAATTGGAAAAGCTCCTACCAACCGACTGGACTTCCAAACCCTTCTGCTGGTGGACATCCTTATATCCAAAGTGCTAGCTTGGGTGTCATTGAGGCAAGAGTGAATGCTGTTGTCAATCGTGAGTTTAGCCTCGAAGTGTGCACAGATAATTGACTCAATTGACTCATACTTAACTGACTCAAGTAGTTGGATGTTGGCCTAATTTTTTATATCATTTCACATACATGACTTTTTGGCAATTTTGAAAGAAAAAAATAATATCACAACAGCATGCTATTCTAGGACTTCAACTTTGTTAAAGTTCGACTTCAAGATTTTACAATTTCTCTCGAGACTTGCCCTGATCCATAGTTCCCACTTTATCCCGTGAATAACAAGATTGTATACTTGTACCATTATCTTGTCCATGCATTAAGGCGGGACATCAATGGTATATCAGATAGCCTTATCACAACCCTGCACCACAACAAATGGACTGCATTTCAGTCAAGACAACCCTGCTAAAGCCCTAGTTGACTGTGAATTCACAATCAACTTGGATTACAGTCGATGGACTCCTGCAACTAGAGATGTGTAAGTCATAACTGTCTGTATACTTGTATTTTAGGGGCAAGTTAGTTTGATAAAACAACTAATAGCAATGACACAAGGCAAACTACTAAAACTGGTCCCAGAGCACACAACATTCTGTACAATGGATTCAGTTACTGGACTTGAAGTTTGCTTATCCCCCTCGCTTTCAAGCCAGACGATCGCGTATTGCGATCGCGCATTCCTGTGTGTGTCGGTGTGTGCGTGCGCGCGTGTTTATGGTGTACATTGAGGACACACATGTGCAACATCATCGATGAATCGAGGACTCTTTGGTTGGATAACGTGTACAAAACCAATGAGAGCTGTTTCGAAACAAAGGAAAAGGGAAGAGGAACAAAAGAAAATCCTTGAAGTACACCATAAACAAATTTATTACACCATAAACAAACATGTGCATGCATGCATGCCCGTGTGTCCATTTTACTGTACAGTTCAGTCATCAATCTCCACCATACTTGAAAGGTGTCTGTGGAGAGAAGGTCGATGTCAAAAAAATCCTTTCCAATATGTATATTTACGAGGTCTCTGGAGAGATACTAATGACTGTAACATATGTTAGCCTGGTGTCTCACCGAAACTCTCCATTAAACCCAAACTCCCCAAATCAACTGAGAACTGGTACCTGCTGGATAATCAGGCAGTCACTGAAAATTGTCCTTACGAATATAACTGCCTGTACATGTACATGTATACAAAGTGGCAGGATGCCAGGGGGATCGCGCAAGTTTTACTTGCGCGATATTATTTTGAATATGATGGCTTAAAATATACTTTGATCATTATTGCTCATCAAAAACCCTTCTGTCAACATTAGCTGCAATATTGGCCGAGATATTGGCTAAAAATAAAATTTCTGATAAATCGACACTTTAGAATTTACATATTTACCTGCCAAGGACACACATAGTTACTTCGTGAATGGTCTTCTAATGATACCTGACCCTCAAAACATGGGTTTAGACACCTACTTGTGTAGTTATGTGCTATATTGGCCGAGATATTGGCTAGAAATCAAATATCTGACAATCCGACACTTTATAATTTACATATTTTCATGCCAAAGACACACATAGTTACTTCGTGAATGGTTTCCTAATGATCATGGGTTTAGACACCTTACTGGTTTAGTTATGTGCTATATTGGCCGAGATATGCCAAAAACATGACTTTCCGGTATTTGCGGCACTAATTTGCATATTCCTATGCCACAGACACATGTGGTCACTTCCAGAATAGTTTTATTGTGATCTCTGACCTTGAAAACATGGGTTTAGACACCTAGTTCGTTCAGTTATCTGCAATATTGGCTGAGATATAATTAAAAATAGATTTTTCGGTAATGGCGGCCCTAATTTGCATAAAAACAATACGTGGGACATTTTTTGAATTTTTTAACATAGCAAATCGTTTTCTACGCATTTTTTGTGACCTAGAAACGTTGATTAGAAATTGATTTCCGAGGGTGCACGATACCCCCCTTTTCCGACTAAACTACTAGGCCTACTTTTATTATCTAAAAAGTGGTGGGTTAATGCCCCCATGCCCACCCTCGAAAAAAAGGTATATTGAGAATATGCTGGCAAGGTATTTGGGGGGTTTATTATTATTATAATTATAATTATTATTAATATTATTATTATTCTAGTTTATTAAAAATCAAATGTCTTGCAGCCTTGCGGCTGAATTGGACATGTTCTTTTGTTTGGGGGGGGGGGGGCGAAATGTGCTTTACCCCCCCCGAAAATCCTGGCGACACCATGGCATTCGACGTGACAGTCCCTGGCGGGTAGATGTGTGTGTTCCATAACTATTTGAATAACAATTTAAAGTCTTTAATACGGAAAAAGTTCACCGTACAGATGAGCCAGTTGATGGCCAAGATTAATTGATGATGCGCCCCTTCGTTTCAGCGAGGAATGTGATTTGCCAGGACGACCGTCATGACGAGCTGTCATGACGAATCGTCATGACTAACCGTCCAAAACGAAAGAACGCTATTAAGACCTAAAAAGTACAAACTGTTTTTGTTGCCACCGGACAGAACGCCCTGGTTTTGGTTTCTAAGGAGATAACACCGGCTCCAATGTATCATTCCCGCCCGTTTCATAATCACGAGTCAATTGTATTTATTTTTAAAAAAATCAGATTGAATGTCACTCAAAATGAATGTGTGATATTTTCGGTTTTCCAAACGCACACACCCGTTGTTGGAACAGAATTTAGGCGTCATTCAGCTTGAAATAATGTTCCTTTGTGTTATTTAATATTCTCTCGTTTAAAAGCTTTCAACATGTTTTACTTGAACCTCTTAAATTGGTATAGGCCTACGTATTGGGTGGATATTGGATAGCGCTCCCGCAAAAGATTTCTGCTGATCCGCATCCAGTGGCCGAAATTTAACTTGAACTTTTGAAGTCAAATAAAAACACTTGAGTTGTTGCCACAAGGCCAGATTTAGAACATTGTATTTGGGTTATGTTTACAATGCATTACTAAGCAACGGTGATTGGTTTTTTTTTTTTGCACTGTTAACAATAAGGTGAGCCCGGTATGAACTCGAACCCGGATCTCTTCAAGTGTGAAAAGCTCTGCAAACATCTTTGCGAAGGAAACAAAAACGAACGTTGCCTTTTGTAAGGTACGAAATGTCAGTGGTATCATTGCTCGACGGAGCCTGTCACGTGACTGGAAAAGGTTATTGGATCACATTTCACATCAGATATTTGTAAGTTTGGTATCCCCTCGTATTTATACCCAGATTTTGTTTGAAATGATTGAAGTGGCGAATGATTTTGTACTTAAATAATAAACTTTGTAAGCATACTTTGTATATAGATGTTCACGTTGTATTATTGCAGGTGATATGACAAAGTACATGTACACGTAAGTTAAAAAGGAAACCTTTCCCTTACATTTTGTGATTTATACAAATGACAGGTATTTATAGTTGTGCCGCATCAGGTGACCTGATGAGCCCCGTTTGTGAACATGAGCAGCGTTTCCTGTTAATGAACGTGTTAACTTCCCTTCCAAAGGGAAACTATTGACCGCAATCCTAGGCTACCATGGCTACAAACGAAGGCCAGGTACAATATCGTTGTATGTGTCACCATTATAAGAGTTGAAATAAGTTCATCTGTAAATTTTGTAATTTTTTCCATAAAGTTTGTTCGTCCGCCTTTTGTAAGGTACGAAATGTCAGTGGTATAGTGATCGACGGAGCCTGTCACGTGATTGGAAAAGGTTATTGGATCACATTTCACATCAGCCATAAAAACTAATATAAAGATTGAGTTTCGGTCCTGAGCTGAGCACTTGCATTAGAACTACTGGAGTGAGAAATGCACCATCCATGCACTTCATCAAGTGGTCACTTCATCAAGGTACGGTAGGCATTCAGTGATGTGCGTGGCTTTATTTAGTGTAGTGATCAAAATGTAAACAACTTTGTTTTTATGTGGGTGATTGCCATTAACAACGCATACTTATGGTATTTAAATGATGTTTTAATTAAGCAATAATTTGGATAGTGGTTTCTTCGTGGTTTTAGTATTTCCATGGTAACACTTTATGTGCAAATAATTTTCCTCAACCGCATTAGCAACTTAAAAAAAAATTGTCCGAATGTACAGTAAATGAACTACTTCCCATTAGGCCTAATAATTTTGTGTTCCCAAGGCGAAATGCTAGTACATTCGTCTGATACATTGCTGTGTTGGCACTTTGGATAGGGAAAATAAGCTTTTAAAGATTGGCTATAAAGCGGAGGACGAAAAGTGGACATCTGCTTTTCTGCTTATTGAACGTTTTCGGAAGTTCCATGTTTAGGACGGGATCCACTCTATTCGCAGGGTGGATCTTTTTCAGAGGAACAAATAAGTGCAGACAACCAAAATAAAAAAAGTCAATTTTAAATGCGCTGCCTTTGAGGAAAAAAATCCATTTAGAGTCCTGACAGCTGCTCTACCTGTGCTCCTCCACACATTCCTTGCCACATTATTATGACATAGGAACATATGTTGAGTAAAACTACTAGTTTTCTCATTTGAACCAGCTTTCAAACATCTTCAAATTTCGGGTTGCATTTGTGCTCATAATGCACAAACGAAATTTGTGCGGGTTGTGTATTTTGTTCCATGATGACTTTTGTATTTATATTGAAATTTACAAACAGATTCAGTTTCTCGGGACAAAATTCGACAAAGAGGGGAGCAGCTTCAATCATAGTGCATTATTCATTGTGTAATAACCCACTGGGTCTCATGTTGGGAAGCTTAAAGGCCCGTGCCCGGGGAGTAAATATTGTTTCTAAGTTTTCGTCAAGAACGTTTTATCTCGGAGCTTCGGACAGGTGGACCAACTAGATCATACTTTAATGATTCACGATGGCAAGATTGCAGAGTTATACAAAAGAATAAAGTGCATGAGAAATTCACAAATCTACAGACCTAGGCCTGCTTTGCTTGATAATTATCGAAAAGACACTCTTAGTGGATGCCATGGCTGTATTGCGAAGGGTCACTGTACACTGAGAACGCATTTTCAAAGGGGTAATATAATTTTGTTTAATATAATTTTGTTTAATATTTTTTTTTTAAATATTGACTTACAACCTGTATTTATTGGTTTAGTTTGTGGGTTGGTCAGTCGGTTGGGTAATAATTTATTTATTTCATATTGTAATGAAGTACGACTGAAGATTATCACATCACCATGACGCACATACACAATGAGGCGCTGTTTTGAGATTTCTTTGTGCGTCTTTCATATTTTTTATCAATTATTGGTCACCATTATAAGAGTTGAAATAAGTGCATCTGTACATTTTGTATTTTTTTTCATGAAGTTTGTTCGTCTGCGTTCTGACCACTCCGTGCAACAATGTTCCTAACGCGACGAGGCACAGGAGGATGTGTCATTAGACTTATGCTGTTACTGCTGATTGTCCAGCCGCTAAGTGTATTGGGTAAGAACATACATTTTAAAATTTACATTCTATGAGTTTCGTACTTGCTAAGACCCGGACTCAGTTGCAGATTGTTTAAGGTTGTCAACTTATTATTACAAAGGTTTTAGGTCCTTTCATCCTCTGAATTTGAATGAATACTTTAGGGCAGGAACCGATGAATATGAGTGGGGAAGCCCGCTGCCGCGAGAGTGCGTTATCACCCACATGCTATGATACCGGCCTTGTGCTGGTTACGTCTCGCTGGTCCGAAGTACCGATGGTCCGAAGTCCCATGATTGGTCCGACGAAACTTAATACAGTGTAGTTCCACTGGTTGAGGTTGGCTGACCCTAACCCAGGCGCGGTTCTACGGGGGGGGGGGGGCTAGGAAGGGGGGGCTGTAGCCCCCCCCAAAAAAATTTCTAGCCCCCCAAAATAAATTCCGTAAAAAAAAATTGCATTAGCAAAAAGGATTGTGATGTACATGCGAACGGTCTCCCCCTAAAGAATAAATAGCCGTGACAACGGTGCATTAGTTAATATAGTGTGAATGATTTTAGGATTTTATTGGCGCTCCCCATTGAAAATATGGCATGAGCCCCCCCACCCACCCACCCACCCACCAAACCCACCCACCCACCCACCAAACCCACCCACCCACCCACCTATTGATTTCCGGAGGCCTAAGTGTCAGGAAAAAATTACCGGTCTACATTTCAGCACGCCTCCCTGAAAAAATTCTGGATCCACCGTGCTAGCCCCCCAAAAATATTGGTTCTAGAACCGCGCCTGCCCTAACCCTAACCCTAATCCTATATGGGACGCCTGACCAATGGGACGTCTGACCAATGTGACGTCGAACCAATGGGACGTCGGACCAATGAATGGTACTTCGGACTATAGAGACGTCCCCCCTTGGGCTATAGTCAAGATATTTGCGTACGTATGGCATCGATATATCATATGCAGAGGAGCATCTCTGCTATGATGTTCACTGAGAAAGATTAATCGGCCGGTCTGTTGGTCGGTCGGTCGGTCGGTGTCCCCCCCCCCCCAAAAAAAACACCCCAAAACGAACTCCCTAACTCACCCATAAAACTGTAAGTACCAAATTGTAAATGTACAAAAAGCGCCAAACAAAATATACATTAAAAACTTGACAAAAATTGTTTGCAACAATTCGTGACATTGTTTATGATTTTTTTTTAATAGAGGCAACTAATGCATGCTAATGTTATAGTCACGTGGTATTTTTGTGCGTTACGAATTTAGAAAGTTAGGGAGCATTCGCACCTGTCACTATACATCACCCCTGCCTCACGCGCCTCTGGTCCTGTGTCATTTATACGAGTCTCCAGTGCTTGGAGTGATGATACAGTTGCATTATGAATGTCATTATCATTTTGCTTTGTGACTTTAAACAAAATGGGAAATTCTTATTTCAATTGACAATCACCACCAAGTTAGTAATTGTATCATTTCATGCAAGACGCACTTGTTTTTATTGTTAGGAGAACTCACTGTCTTCATAGCGTCTTCGGTCCCCATATTGTTGATGATGTATCCAAACGTGGCGCGGCCCCTAACGTGGCGCACTTTGGTTTTTAGCCTCTATAGTGTGTTGCTAGAGCAATAATTTTTACCTAAAATTTCACAGTAAGAGAAATTTCATCAAGCTCTAATATCACCGTTCATAAATCTTGAGTTTACGTACCCGCTACAAAGTTCCAGAGAAATTCTTTTTTGGGGGGCGTGATGTGCCGATTTTATTTCGTGCACAAGGAACGCTTTTGCAATGCGCCCAAAAATAAGAGAAGAATTTTATGACAAACTTGTAGTTGGGTATGTGAGTGAAGATAATAATGATTTAGTCTATGGAGTGTGCTTCCCCCAGTTTGCAATTTTCGCACACCTATAATTACCGATTTCACTCACTTGAACAAAACAAAATCCCTTTCCCTTTTACGTTTCCCATTTTCCCGAAGTTAACACATTCATGTACTCACCTGATTTTCTTCTTTTTTTTAATCCTGTGTTCTTAGGGCAACCTGGTAATTTAGGGTGCTTTAAGGACAAAACTGGCGATCGTGCTCTTCGGGGAGCTGAGTTTAAGGATCTGACTTACTTGTCTTGGGAGTGGTGCTTGTACAGCTGTTCGTCATTTCGTTATATGGGACTAGAGTTCAGTAACCAATGCTTCTGTGGAAATGATGACTATAGCAGGTATGGTCGTTCATCTGGCTGCAATATGGCGTGTGAAGGAAACAGCGGTGAGACTTGCGGAGGAGAAAAAAGCCTTCAAGTCTACACAGGTGAGACATGAAGCACTATTGCTTTTACGGGACGATTGATGTTGATTAATTGTCAGTTGCTGGCCAACAATTCATTAACCCTAAAAGGGCCGGGTTATTTTGACCATCTCTCAGCCGGGGGGGGGGGGGGGGTGGCGAAAAATTTGAAACTCGGTATATGCATAGAACATATCATGAACATACCCAAGAAATTTCATGACTATAGGTCAAAGGGTTTTGGAATTATGGCTAATTATTATTCATATGCACGAATGGTAATTCTGCTCTTTGTACATTACGTATAATGGGGAAATTCAGTTTTCACCGGAAAATTTTTCGCTGCGTAGCAACCCGTGGTCCGATTTTAATTTTTTTGGCATCAAAAGATGCTCGAGGCTAAAAAGTCAGAACAGCTCGGGTCGCGAAAAAAATTCAGGGCTATCGCGGAAAAAGTTTGGGCTGGATTCAGCCCCGGTGTCACATGAAAATCCGACTCCTATGAAAATCGGACCCCTTTTCCCTTTTATTGGTTAATCCCTCTCACGTGACCGGTCACTTTCCTAATTACCATACTTACGCATGCGCGGTATTGCCAATGAGTCCGAATTTCATAGAAACGTAAATTCACGCTACACCGGCTCTTTTAGGCTTAAGATCTAAGATTGAAGAATATCCAACTCTAGTCATTAAAAGTCGGAATTTAGGGATTGAAAATGTCAGACAAACCACAAACAATTCAAAGATATTGGAATTTCATGGTCCCTGATAGGTATGGGGAGGAGTGTAGTCTAGTATAGACCCTTGCGAATTAATTCGGCGATTAATTATGCAAAAAAGACTGCGTCTTGACTTCGACATTCTGACCATTATCAGCGGGCGTTTCTTATAATCGGGTCCCGTCGTCGATATCTATAGATACAACATATATACTATTGATTTTAAGTTTAAGGAGGAGTGGGATTTTCAGTGAAGAAGAATGAATTTAAAAGAGGGTAACATCAGATTTTGCGATGTTAGCGATATTTATCAAATCTGACTTATTGGGGGAGAAGACGGAAACCAAAACTCAAACGGCGATAGCTTCAAGAGTCCACCACTAGTTTCCTGAAGTTGTGCAAACCGTGGAAACGTTCAAACGAGATTCAAGTGATGAAATAGTATTTGGTTTAAAGGGAAGAAACAACATTTGCAAACATCAAGTTATCACGAAATACCTTACTGGATTGTTAGGGAAAATCGTGGCTCCTGCTGTGCTGACATTTTCAAGAAAACTTGCATTTTTCAACGTTGGTCGGCCGAGCAGCGTTGTAGAAACTGGCTTTCTTTCAAAAACTGCGTCTAATTTTTCATATTAAGACACACCTCATTTTCTTTGCAATTGATTACACGCATATGAAGGGGGTACAATACAGCTAGACTTATTTCCTGACTTTACAATTCCCAAAAGTATAGGGCCTATTGCTCCGTTTTATCTTAAGCGGGGTCAAGGAACCAGACTACAAGAATACGATTGGTTTTCTTGGTTTTTCCAGCATCTGCTAGCCCAAAACGTGAAACAAGTCAGTTTAAAAATTTTTGCTATAATTACTAATTCTCCAAATCCATTTATTTCTGAAAATTAAATCAAAAGCAAATGCTGTACATTCCTTTAAAGTAGCTAGGCAGGTTTCAGATTTAATGCCTCGTCGTTACCAGTGGAAAATTATGTTTACAAAGAGCAAAGACAACTTTGTTATCGATCCGCACCACAAGAATTATCTCCAAAGTGGTCAATTCGTTTTAGATATAGAATGATAAAGTAATATGCTGGATGGACTGTAAATTACAACTTTAACTACCCCGGTACTAAATGAGCTTCGAAGGTAAATGTAGCTTCCATGGGCGTCGCGGGGGGGGGCGCTCCCCCTTCCCCCTTGAAAAGCAAAAAAAAAAAAACACTTTAAAAAGAGAAAAAAAAGGGGAAAAGGAAAAGAAAAGGAGGCGCGAAGTCATATTGCTGTTAATTTAATGATAAATCGGGAGTATACCGGTGTAGCGTGAATTTACGTTTCTATGAAATTCGGACTCATTGGCAATACCGCGCATGCGTAAGTATGGTAATTAGGAAAGTGACCGGTCACGTGAGAGGGATTAACCAATAAAAGGGAAAAGGGGTCCGATTTTCATAGGAGTCGGATTTTCATGTGACACCGGAAAAGTAAAGGGATTTTGGGGGGAAATCTATAAAAATCCTGGTGACGCCCATGGGTAGCTTCTGAAAAAAATAATTGAAATCAAAATTATGCTGAACTCGGGGGGTTCGTTGCCTGTCGCTTCACGCACGGAGCCCGGAGTGACAGCATAAAACTTCGGTCAGAGTAAACACTGAGTCAGACTAATTAAGTGGTGGTCTGGTGGGGGAGGAACTTAAAAGGGCCAAGAGAACAGGATTGAATGGGACTAGAACTTGGCGCAAGCATGGCGTGAGTTACGAAAACATGATTTCATTTTAAATAAACTGTTACGATCTTAACGAGACAACATGCAGTATCACATTTCATATTAATATTAACAAACTGGAAAGGAAATGAATAGGCATTTTCGAGACTGCGTGGACGAATGATCGCGAAAACACACGTACATGTACGCGACGGTGAACAACAACACCAAGTACACGATATAAATCCATTTCTAGCCAATTGCGGTATCAAATCAGGATGCAGGAAGGAAGTTTCCTATCCAGGGTTTACTACTAGAAATGCTTGCGTGTTAACACAGGAAAGGTAAAATTGCCAGGGATATAAAGTAGGGCTAGCAGCCAGAAAGCACGGGAAGATTCACTTATTAGTGTCAGAGCAGGCCAAAGTGACCATGTTGAGTTTCACTGCAAGAACTGCAGACCCGTGAACATGGCGTTGTATAGCCTCATAAATGTGGCCTATTTACTGGACTGCCTCCGTAAACATAGGCCACACATCCATGTACAAAAACGTGTCGATTTTGCCAAATTTTGATTTTCACATTTAGGCTTACTTTGTAGGTTTTTTTGCTTTAAAAGCATTCTCACCCTCTAGATAGGCTAATCAGAAAGTGCTGCCTTTTTCAGATGTCCATTTTTCGTGAAATTTCCAGATACATTTGCACACATTTGGGTATCAAAATTTCAACATGAAATTTCACAAAAATTAGACATCTGAAAAAGGCAGCACTTTCTGATTAGCCTATATAGAGGGTGAGAATGCTTCTAAAGCAAAAAAAACCTACAAAGTAAGCCTAAATGTGAAAATCAAAATTTGGCAAAATCGACACGTTTTTGTACATGTGGATGTGTTGCCTATATGTTTACGGAGGCAGTCCAGTAAATAGGCCACATTTACGGAGGCAGTCCAGTAAATAGGCCACATTTATGGGGCTAGGCATTGTATACAGCCACGTTCACGGGTCTACAAGAACTGCAATCCGATTTGTAAAGAAAGCTTCATTAAAATGGAGCTGATGAGAGGGGATCAAGTGACTGCCGCGTGGGCACAATTGCAGAATACCCCGCCACTCGATCTATCCAGATCCACCTCGTAGCCGGCTACGAGGTCACGGTTGGTTGACCTCAATAAACATTCTCGGCTCAGCGCGCTACTTGTATGTACTGTGCGTCATGCTCCATTGCACTCCCACTTCATAACCACGTAGCCGCCAACAGGGTGGTTGGTTTGGACTTGGAAAAAATCACTAGGTTGGGACTCGAACCGAGGGTTCGAGTTCGAACCCACGAGGGCTTTTCATTCAAAATCTGGGCTGGAGTTCCTCAAGCTAGTTTGCGCTAAGTTATTTGGCTTAAAGGGAATATACAACATTTGCAAACATCGGGAAAAAAATAAATACCAAGTTTTTACGAAATACTTTACTAGGATGTTGGTAAATGACAGTCTAAAACATCCTGTAAAATTATGGCACCTGGTGTGAAGTCATTTTCAAGAAAATGGTATTTTTGTATACGTTTCCAACGGTGGTTGGCCGACCACTGTTGGAAAAACCTAACTATTATTTAACTACTGCTCCAAATTTACAATTTTTGTTCAGTCCAAATTTTGTTTGCTATTGGTTACATGTTCATGAACGGGTGCATGCCAGCTAGACTGGTTCCCTTATCTTACAATTTTCCGACATCTATAATTGATCCATTTTATCTTCAGTGGAGTCAGGGAACCAGACTATACATAAACAGTTGTGTTTTTCTTGGTTTTTCTAGCATTTTCGAACACAAAACTTCAAACATGTCAGTGTAACAATATTTGATCTATTATATTAGCCCCTCAAATAGTTCATTTCTGAAAATTACAGCAAAAGCCAATGATGTACATTCCCTTTAATAATCTGATAAAAAAAATATTAATACTTTTAGTTAGTTTTAATAGCCCAACTACCTTAATTTCCTTTTTTCTTTTCAGAAATTCACGTCGATATGTTTTTCAACGATGCAGTTGAACACTGTTTAAAAAACGACATGCTTAGAATTTGCAAAATTTTATATAAACTGTACACGTCCCTCACCATCAATTCTCCTTAATTGCAGCATATGATGGTCTGTGCAACAAGCCTGGGCAACCAAGTCATGGATCATACTCCGTATCCCGTCCTTACAGTTACAACCTGGGTAACAATGAATATCTGGGTGCTAATTTACGTTATACCTGCGACAGAGGTTACTATTTTCCTGCCAAGCCTCCAACTGTCACATGTGTGTTAGGAAAGACATGGAACCCCACCTATAGCACCTGCCCAGGTAAACACGATTTAGAGTGCCATTCAGGAGCTATAAGGTCCAACCGCATCAGTAAACTTTAAGGTGAAGTAAAAAAAACATGTTTCTCATCCCCGCCCGCTTCCTTTTTGGAGGCCACCTGGATTTGTTTATTATTTTTTATTTTTGAAAATTAGTAAAAAACACCCAAAAAGTCCACAAATTCATCGGAAAATAAATACCAATACAACTCTAAATGACACTGTAAATATGGTCCGTTCTCTTGTCCAACTTGTCTTTCATTTTTAAAAGTGTCATGGAACAGTGGAACACCAACGAATGCAGGAAATTTTAAAATGGTGGCCATCTTGAAAAAAAATAAAAAATAAAAAGCCCCGCTTCCTCCCTTTTTTCAAAACCCCCGGACGAGAAACATGTTTTTTTTTATTTGGCCTAATTAACAATATCATTTCAGACGTGCAGTATTTAGGCATTGGTCAGTACATGAGCAAATTTTTTTCCTCGCCCTGTTTGTAAGCAAAAGTTGTTGAACTTGTTTTGAAAATACACGGATTAACTATAATCGCCAGATTCATAGAATATCAAACCATTCAAATGCATTACAATTTATACTATAGTGCATGTTTGTGAGAACTGACAGTTAATCATTAATATGACAGTGCTGTAGTCGAGGTACTTTTATGATGGATCCGAGATAGACCCGTGAACGTGCCTGTATATAACGCCACGTTCACGGGTCTAGATCCGAGGTACCTCATTAGTCCATTCAAGTAAACCTCAAAGTCAATTCACTAGTTCAGTCACAAGTTAATGAGGATAAACAAAATCAAAGGAATGCCTTTGTCATAATTCATTTGTATAGCTTGTGACTTGACACACTATACAGTTGAAAGAACTAGTCCACCTTGTCCCATACATAATATTTTTTCAAGTTAACCAAAAAGGTAGTATGGGAAAATGGATTATGTATGCTGCTCTTCATAAAGTTGATAGTTTAGTGTACATGTACATGTATGAGTACTTGTGGCCGTACCAATTCTTGCTGTTGTGAAGCTGTCCGTTATTATAAACAGAATTCATGGAGAATTTCCCTGTGACCTTGTGTTGTGACTTAATTTTTCGGCAGCAGTTCATTTACTGCCTGCAGTGATGTCCTCATGATATTACAAGAAACACATGTTACAAAGGTTTTAATTGGTTAAATTATGCATTTTCTTTTTCCCCCAAGCATGTACACCGATACCACACTGTGTTTTTGGCCAGTTACATTGCACCACTGCCACTGACCAACGATGTGACCAGTGTGATGGAGACTTTGGGCCCAATGGAGCAGCCTACTCAAGAGTCAATAATGGAAGAGAATGCAGAAGTAAGTTGATATCAATCTGATTTAACATCATATCAAACTGCAATGACTTGTGTCCTCTAAATGAAGACAAATGAGTTGTGATGAAATGTTTGCATGGGACATCAATATTGAAGAGCACAGCATATAATCGGTTGCCGACCTGAGACATTGCAAGGCAACTAACATTCACTTGTATTTTCATCAATGTGTTGTGTTTCTGATTTTGTTTTATTAGAGCAGTGTTCATGGAGGACTGACAGCAATGCGTGCTACCCAGGCAGCTGCACAGATGCCCAGTGCACATGCAGCAGTGGATTCTCAGGAACGGACTGCAGAACAAGTGAGTTTGTAAAATTGGAGCATGTGGACTCTGGGTGCAAACTATAAAGAGAGCACAATTAAGACTTTCGGAGGACAATTCAAATGATACGAGCTGTTGCTTTGTTTCCATTTAAGTTTCAATGTGTACCATAAAAGTACGTCATACAGTGATAAGCCTTTATGTGCGGAACTATAAATAAGCTATTTGTGCCCAGTTCCTCCGTTGTTTAGATTTCAGAAAGATGGGTTTGAATTTCGAGCCAATCAGATCATGATCATGCATCATTATTGGCTTCGTGGTTTTCTTATAATAATGCCTTTTGATGCAATATAATGAATGTGAGAGTAGTAGCTCCATGCTTGGATATATGTTGTAGCCTAGTTTCTGTGCTAAATGGCTATGACTTGAATATGTTTGCTTTCTCACGACTTTAGTCGGCAGCAGCCAAGCACCAGTCTTATCAGAGTATCGTGCCACCCTGAAAGAGGGGACGACAACTCTGGAATCTCCCGCAGTCCAGGGCAGTACAGCCACAGTCTATACCAACGTAGACAACTTTACAAACTTAAGGATCAATTGGAAAAGCTCCTACCTACCGACTGGACTTCCAGACCCTTCTGCTGGTGGACATCCTTATATCCAAAGTGCTAGCTTGGGTGTGGTGGAGGCAGGAGTTGATGCTGCTGTCAATCGTGAGTTATCTTCCAAAATTTACAGTAGAAGTGCACACAGGTGATGTGGTTATGAGTTACATTCTTGGCAACTTGACTCAATCGCAGTTGGGTGTTGACCGCATTTTTTTTTTCAATTTTACTGGTACATACATGATTTTCAGGAAATTTTGAACAAACAAGTTTATATCAAAAGATATTTTTTAACTTCAGATTTCTTATAATTAAAGGTCAACCTTAAGATTGAGCTTTGTGTGCTTTGTTGCCCTTTTTTAACGATCTTTCTCTAGACTTCTCCTGGACCAGTTTTCCCCATTATCCAGTGGATAACAAGATTGTAATGCTGTACTTATTTCCATGTATTTTTTTAAGGAGGGACATCGATCATATATCAGATAGCCTTATCTCAGACCTGCTCAACATCAACAAATGGAGTGTATTTTACCCAAGACAACCCTGCTACAGTCATTGTTGTCTGTGAATTCACATACAACTTAAACTACAATATCTGGACCCCAACAACCGGAGATGTGTAAGTGTTTACCAGGAAAATCTCTGTATTTGATGCTGGTTTATTGAACAGAAACATTGGCACTGATTTGCTGTTTTCTGAAGATTAAGGTGCACCTACGTCGTTAGAAACACAAGTGGTTATATTCCTCGAGGAAATGTAAGATATGAGTCTGCTTGACTCAAAGTGCATATATGTATGTTTGTTTATGGAATTCCCATTTGTTATGTGTAATATCTCCAAACTACTTTGTCTGTTGCAGACTGAGATATGATGTATCTACAACCAATGGTGGGTACCTGAATCTCTACAACAGAGACTCATCCGATACCATCATCACACGCTACTATGATGGACAGACGGTATCTGGGGATTCCACTTTCACCTTTGACTTTGTTGACCCTTACCACTGTGTGGATGTTAGCAGTGGATGTCGAACCACCATGCTGAATGCAGGGAACGATGTCACCTCACAGGTTAGCCTTGATACCAAAGACAAGTTCTTTTAGAACTTAAAGCAGGACTGTTCTTATCAGAACAAGAACTACTTAGCGAAAGTTGATAATAAGCAGGACAAGTTCTTTTCAGAACTAAACATCTTCTAAGCAATAGTTATTACCACATGCATGGTGTTACCACAAACCGAAACGATACCGATATGCCACCATGCCTCAAATCTTATAACATGATACTTTAGTGTATACATTGTTCTGATTATGTAGTGGGTTTCGGTACATGTAAGACTATAGCTACAGTGTTGATTTTCAAATGACTTTTTAAGTTTTCCGGACTTCTATATCATCACAGGCTACTGTGACAGTCACTTGGCAAGGCTGGGCAGATAATCTCGCTGACATCAAAGAATACGATCTGCTGGTGCGACAGCTGTCAGGTAGCCATGGCAACGAGATGACAGAAATGTTTGACAGTCCAGCTGTTTATGAAGGAGTAGCTAGCTCTGGGCAGACTGTCACCCTGCCCCATGTTGGTAGGTATTGTTGGCTAAGTAGCTGTGATGTGAAAGAAATGACAAGTATAGCTTTGATGATATGGTATATTTGTTGATGGATTTAACCCATGCAAAGCCCAAAGCAGAGTTGCATTAGCCCAACCTGCCTTTCTTCTGGATTAGACCATCTGTTTACAGTTTAAAAAGTCTCAGTGCATAGTGAAGGCGTCACCTCATGTGATTGAGTCCTACTCAAGTGCACCAACATTGTTAGCCTTTATCCATATTTTCTCCAGTAACACTCTTCTCATTATACATCCACTCTTCTCCACAGGTGTTTACTCCGTCATCCTTACTGCTGTTGACAACGCTGGCAATGTTAAACTCAGCAGGCGTTTTGTGTTCTTTGATGATGATCCTGATGATGTCACTATGCAGAGCAACGCATCGGTGCGATTACTTTCAGCCACTGAAGAAACCGACTTTGAGTGGTTGATTGATCTAGACTCCAGCGGAGGGATGACATCAGTACTTCTTGATTGGATGAACAGATTCATTAATATTCATCACCTGAGTCAAGGATTGCTGAAACCCATAGGGGATTACGTCAGCGCTACTATTGACAGTGGTAATTAATTAATTGTTTAGTGGAAAAATAAATGCAAAAGAGGTTTTGCATAAGCAATCCGCCCACGAATAGCAAGATTTTGATGTATCAGACCAAGTCCTGTATTCATCTTAAGAAAAATAGTTTTTGAACCTTGCTCAGTTTATTGTTGAGTTACTAATTTCTTCAAAACATCAGACAGCGTTCAAAATGGAGAGATATGGTGCATTTTTATTAATGTTTTCAGTACATTTCTGTAAAATAATTAAGACTTCACGACTATTGAGGAACCATTACAGGGTAAAGAACAGTTTAAGTAATCTTGATGATTGGTTTGCTCCTAGATTACGACCAGTACTTTGGGCTGCGTGGCCGTGCAGCCATCCCACATGCCCTTGGTGTGACTGAATTCCGCATCTTGTACGACATCGATCACAGCGGTGGAAGGACCACTGTCAACGTCAGCGACGACAACTCAAACAACTGGAGTAATGAAGCTGCCAACACACAGGCGACCTATGACCTGACCCTAGTGGACGGTGATTCCATTCGGTTCTGGGTGGAGGCTAGGGACCTAGCTGGGCACTTTGTGAGGGACAGTGTGTTGGTTCACGCTGATTCCTCCCCGCCTGTGATTGAAGACTTCTGGCTGGTACGGGACGGGGAGGTGAATCTTGCCGTTCATAATGCGGCCGAGTTGCATAAAATGAGGTAGGATTTTTCATTTCATTTTATTTCTCTTCCATGATTACTAATCCAAAGCTTTATTCACGTTTTTAGTTGACAGACAGATTTTTACATTGTTGTTCTCTGCTTCTTCATCTTTTAGTGTTGAGTTCAGGACATACGACATTCACAGCGGTATCAGAACCATTGAATGGTATCTCTTCGACAACTTCACTGGCATAGAAATAGAAAACGGGAACCAGACTCTACCAGATAATGACACTGGGCCATCGATAGTACATGGCCATGGAAAAATAGCTGCAAGAAAATTGAACACGGTAAGGCAACTGGGGCATTAGAAACTGGTGTTTAGTTAAGATATTTAGAAGAATAGGAACATTACATATTCATTTCAATATTTAAAAAATCCAGCTAATATTCTTTTCGTAGTAAATAATGTGCTCTGCACATTAGTTAACGGTTTCAAGGATTTTCATTAAATATTAATTCTTTAAAAAAAATGTATTGTCTAGCTATCAATATGCCTTTATTACGAAGCATGCACTTTTATATGGACATTTCAAAAAGCATAGGCATGTTGGAGGCGTGGGACATTTGGCTAGCTAATTCTCAGCAGTGACTTTTGCTTTTCACAGGAGGATTGTGATCCAGTCAGCTGTTTGTGTGTTCCAATCGGCGACTGTTACGCTGTTGACTACGGTTTTAAGCCAACATTCCACATTGGTACCCATGACTACGATTACTTCATCACTCTGACGGTTACCAACCATGCAAGACTGGTAACCACCCAGACAATCCAGGTATGCTGTGCAACTATATGCCATGCTAGTCAGGTTAATGGGAGATCAGAGGATGAGTAGCTCAGTTGGTAACTAGAAAGTCAATACCGGGCAGTGTTCCAGATGTTGAAGATATTCACCCACTATACATGTGGTTATTCCTCTCAATTTACATACATCCTACCAATTAATGCAGATATTTCTATTCCTACTGATTCATGCAGATAACAGTAGATACGTCCGGCCCTCAAGCCGGTGTGGTGCATGATGGGATATGCGGGTCTAATGAGGTAGACTTTCAGGAGGGCAACGACCTCTCAGCTCATTGGGAGGGGTTCTTTGACAAGGAGAGCGGGGTCAAATTCTACCAGTATCTCTTTGATGATTCCTGCTGGACCGGCAATACATCAATCGACAGCGTCAGAGATTCGGTAGGTTTTGGGGAGTTTTCGTTTGTGCCAGAGTGTTGTTTTTAGTTGCCATTAAGCAAAAATGCAAGTAAGATATAATGGAAAGCAGATGACAATCTACCTCTTTTGATGCAACGATGCATCATGAAACCGTTATTTTTGGATTGCCTCTTTACGCCTCCTGTAGATGAACAAAACAACCTCCACACATGCAAGTTGGACAGCCCCCTCGCCTGGCCAGTACTACGTTACCGTCATCGCTTACAACCGAGCTTTGGAACCCTCAGAGGCTGTCTGTTCCGACGGTGTCGTGATCGATACCAGCCCACCGGGGTTGACCCAGATTGCTATCGGCTATGCTCGGATGTGGCCTGGTCTGGCCAAGGATGCTGAGGGTCGGGTGTGGTTCATCAACGAGCATCGCAGGAAGATGGAACTGATGAATGCATCCAGTGACTGCAGGTAGGGACATTAGTGAGATTGAAGATGTCGTGCATTCAGATACACTGTATCTCTCATAATGGTCAGTGACAGCGTCTTCTCCACTTCTCCAGTTTCAACCAGCAGTTAGGGGATAAGGGATTTCCAGTCCCTGAGCAAAACACTTTACCGCAATCGACTTTCTCCACCAAGGAGTTCAAATTTATAAAGTGACAGATGCTCTGCAATAGGATTGTAATAAAAACGTAGTTACAACCAATATTCTGTACATTATATGAATGTTTTTTAAACACAGTACTAAGGCTGCTCTGGTAGATGATTTGTCTGTTTATCCTGAGATGTCTGGCACCAACGACACTTCAGCAATCCTCCAAGGAGACCTAGACTGCCTCTGGATCTCAGCCGTCCAGCAGAAGTTCTACCTTCCGACCGACAAACACGTACGTTTTACAGATATGCTAGACTGGGCTTAGCTGGGCTAAACTGGAATGCAGGGCTTGGTTGTATGGCATCGGCATGGCTATTTTGGGCTCATATAGTCTGGTCTGTGCTGAACTGGGTTGGTCTGGGTCAAGTATTTGGTCTGGGCTGGGATTGGGTAAGCTAGACTGGGCTGAGATTGGTTGGCTAAACTGGGCTTATAATTAGACATTTAAAGGATATTTTATTACTTAAGTCAACTTTTATGATTCTGTTGTTGATTAGCTTTGTTTTTATTAATGACAGGTGATAATTTCTTGGAATGGAGAGGATGCAGAAAGCTCAATCTATGACTTTGAGATCGGTCTCAGCAGTGATCCCTCCAATCCGACTCCTGACCTTGTGACCTTCATGTCAACATCAGGTCATGATCACTTTGTGATGTACCATCCTCATATCAGCCATGGAGCTGTTTTCAATCTGGTTCTGAAGGCCATCAACAAGGCTCAGTTATATACTTCCAAGGTGTGTGAAAAATATATTGTGCAGAACAGAAAAACCAGATAACTAAATGACCCTGCGGGCGGCACATTATGTTCTATGTGGTTCTTTTCCTGGTGGTGATGATTTCAATTTCCCCTTGTAAGTTAATACACATAATAATGATGTCTTTAAAACATTCTAGCTATTTTCCTGTTAACTAGGTGATTGGGCCAATTATCGTGGATACCACCCCGCCCATGTTTGTTGGGCGTGTCTCTGTCCATGTGGAGGATGAGTACTTGATTGCTGAATGGGGAGATAGTGGCTTCATTGATGATGAGGATACCAGCCTGAGATACCAAGTTGCCATCGGTGAGTCAAACGTAGATAGTGTTGGTTATTGGTCCAAAGTGCCCCGCCCATGTTAGTTGGGCGTGTCTCTGTCCATGTGGAGGATGAATACTTGATTACTAAATGGGGAGATAGTGGCTTCATTGATGATGAGGATACCAGCCTGAGATACCAAGTTGCCATCGGTGAGTCAAACGTAGATAGTGTTGGTTATTGGTCCAAAGTGCCCCACCCATGTTAGTTGGGCGTGTCTCTGTCCATGTGGAGGATGAGTACTTGATTGCTGAATGGGGAGATAGTGGCTTCATTGATGATGAGGATACCAGCCTAAGATACCAAGTTGCCATCGGTGAGTCAAACGTAGATAGTGTTGGTTATTGGTCCAAAGTGCCCTGCCCATATTAGGTGGGCGAGTCTCTGTCCATGTGGAGGATGACTACTTGATTGCTGAATGGGGAGATAGTGGTTTCATTGATGATGAGGATACCAGCCTAAGATACCAAGTTGTCATCGGTGAGTCAAACGTAGATAGTGTTGGTTATTGGTCCAAAGTGCCCCGCCCATGTTAGTTGGGCGTGTCTCTGTCCATGTGGAGGATGATTACTTGATTGCTGAATGGGGAGATAGTGGCTTCATCGATGATGAGGATTCCAGCCTGAGATACCAAGTTGCCATCGGTGAGTCAAACGTAGATAGTGTTGGTTATTGGTCCAAAGTGCCCCGCCCATGTTAGTTGGGCGTGTCTCTGTCCATGTGGAGGATGAGTACTTGATTGCTGAATGGGGAGATAGTGGCTTCATTGATGATGAGGATTCCAGCCTGAGATACCAAGTTGCCATCGGTGAGTCAACAAAATGTTGATCATTTGTCCAAAGTGCCCCGCAAATGTATGTTGGGCGTGTCTCTGTCCATGTGGAGGGTTAATCATTTGTTTTCCAAGTAAGAATATATGGAGGGTTAATCATTTGTTTTCCTTTGTTAAGAATAGCATACTCGTCTGTGTTATGACAGGTTTTGAGTGTAAAGTTAAATTATTTGGATCGTTTCAGTCTTTATTGTATGATTTTTTTTGCACTTTCCAGGGAGCACCCCGGGCAGCACGGAAACTCTCGATTTCCAGTCAGAAAAAGACTACAAAATGGGACCATGTACATCTCTGACATCCTGTGCTGTATTCTCATTGGCTGACCTAGACTGGCATCTCCATGGTGATCATGAATATTACGTGTCAATCAGAGCACAGAATGGCGCTGGGTTAGCTACGGTGGGGACGTCATCGGTTTATAGACACATCGTGCAGTTACCATCTCTGGGTGTTGTATTGGATGTCGCACCCCCTGGGGAAGGTGCAGTCGTCAACTTAGGGGTATGACTACTGATTTATTGTCTCAAGTTAAAACTGACATCATTATTTAAAAGTTAATAACTTGCAGTTGCTTCTACTCATCTGGTTTTGAGATAATGAACCATTTGTGACGTGTCTGTGTGAATATGTTTTTCTAATTTTATAGAGTAGTTCTATTTAGATATTTCACCCATCCCTTCCCGTTTATTTGCTCGTAGGTAGCCAAGGATATTGACGTACAGACGAACACCACAAGCATCTCAGCTCGTTGGTTTGGTTTTGAGCATCCTCATCTTGATATCAACTATGAGATTGCCGTCGGATCAGAAGGAGGTCCTACTGATGTCAGCGATGGTTTCATCAATGTCGGCAATGCAACCTTCTATCGACTGCATGGACTGGATCTCACACCACTCATGGTAATGAGAACATGAATTTGAAAAAGTTGAAATCATTGAAAAGACTTTCCCTTAAATTGAGACCTGACTTCTTGATGCTTTAAGTTTTTCAACATCTTTGTGGTGATATTTTATTGATAGACCTATTATGTGACCATCCGTGCCAACTCTGAAGCCGGTTGCGTCAATGTCACTTCGGACGGTGTCAAAGTCATTCAGGAGGGTCAGGCACTGGAGGGAGCTGTGGCCAAAGATGGACTGGGCTGTGATCAAGATGAAAGTAAGGCCTTTCATTTTTCTTATTTTTTAGACAATGCATTCTTTACAATGGTTAAAAGTCATTTACAATTGGTAACATATTTAAGTTTGAAAGACGTCTCTCTAGATCAGTGACTGTCTTTTGAGCAATCCACTAAGGCTCGTTTGACCATCCTTCGACACTCTTATCTAACAGTCAATATTTCCCCTCCTACTTGCAGTGTCTGATGTACCATCAGGATTATCTCATCACTCATCTGTTGCTGATCAATCCTGTCAGGATGACATCACCTACCAGGCCTCCACCTCTGACATCTCAGCTCGTTGGACCATCCCTGAGATACTACAGCCCTTTGTGACTAACATCAACTGGGCAGTTGAGCAGGAGGTTGAGATTTATTTTGGTAAGCTTGATTTGAAAATAAAAGGGAATTATTATGATTTTTCTTTCAAACTCTGGTGCAAAGTCCTCACAAAATCAAAATCTAGTCTCTTTTCCTCCGGTTTGCATCCAGTCTTCATAGTTAGGTACTATGAGTATTTAAATCCAATTCGATTCCAATTTGTAGTGTGAAGAAGGACATTATGTTGTGTCTCTCACAGATGATGAGAAAACTACAACCAAGTGGATCACGGTGCTTGATGATCAAGATCTTGGCATGGCATTCCAACATGTTCAGGCTGGTTCAGGATTGCACAGTGGAGCTCATTACAGATCAAAGGTAGCTGAAACTTCTCCATTTATTAAAAAACAAACGAGTCATTGTCCAGTCCCACTCTTAGTCAGTACATTTATCTTAACAGAAAATTGATTCTAAGGTAATACAAGTAGTTTCTGATATGCTTTCTTTTTATTACATTAGGTTACATTTTGTCATGTTAGTGTCTGCTTCCAACCCATCGCCACTGATGGATTCTGGGTATTATCGCAACCTCCCGATGTCGGTCAGGTCACAGTCGGCAACATTGAGACCACGCAAGGCAGGACAGAGATCAGCGTGGTCTTCCAGCCTTTTGCGCATGATTACGTGCGTCATGAAAACCCACATGAACTGATGGATTTCTATGAGTGGAGCATTGCTGAGGATGGTAGCGATGGAGCACTGCTGAGTCCGTGGATGAGAATCCAGGATTTGGTTTTGACTGGAGATGTGGTAAGTACACGACTGAAGCATAAAAGAGGGACAAGAGTAGAGGGAAAGTATGACATGAGTAAAACCTTTCAAGACAAATAATGCAGTGGTACAGTTTGTTATCCTGGATTTATTTGCCAAGGGAATGTTGTGTTTGAAGGTAGAATGGTTGTATACAAAAATGACACTGTTTTGAGAGCAATTAGTAACTTCTTTCTCTGAGGACATAAGGTTAACTTTTGTCTCGTTAAAAGATCATTGGGTAAACATGGTTTGGTGTCTTAATAATGAACAATGCAGAAAATTCTTGCGCACCTGTGAACTGTTACTACAATTGATCATGAAATGTCTCTTATTTCCCGGTCTTTTTGACACCAATATTTCACACCTTCAGCTTTAGAAAAGACAGTGTTTTAATCTGTAAAAACCCAGATCTTCTCCCAAAAGAACAGTTGTTCAGCTCTGTTAGACTGGTTTGGTGCTATTAAGCAAGTAGTGTTAGTTCTCACAAAATATGCTGATCACAAAACAGTACAGTTTGTCCATCATTCAGATTTCTGAATGGATCAGGAATTCTCTTTCCCGCCAGGTTCGCTTCACAGCATCCTACAGTGGTTCCTTGGACCTGGATGTCTGTCTTCGGTTATCAGTGAGGGGCTACAATAAGGCTGGTCTGTCTTCCATCGCTAGCACGGAGATTGTTGACTGTGATGATGCATCACTGGTCGTCCCTCATACTGTCATTGATGCTGATCGTAAGTTTCTCTTCTTTGCTATTTTGTAAATTAATCAAACGCAGGTTTAGGCATAAATTCTCAACTTTGAATTACGGCTGGTTTCTCTCATTTACTTTGCCTGATTTCATGGTACTGCAAGTGTTGTGCAATAAATAAAAGTGCTTAAAGAATCAGAAGAAAGTTTCAGAAAATTCTCAGAAGAATGGTTTCCTTTTGAACGCAGATGATTGGTGCACAAAATTTATCATGCGCCATGTGCGTGCGAACCAATGCCTGTATGCAATGCGTCCCTTCCACACAGCTCACACAGTAATCCCGCAACACCATTTTCTTGTCATGCACTGAGCGCACAGGGAACACTTCATATTTTTTTATCTTGTTTTGAACAGATGAAGTCTTCATGGAGCAGAATGCCAAGTGGCCGGAACCAGACAAGAACTACATCTCCTCTACGTCTTCCTTATCAGCAGTCTGGCCCACACTACGCCACAGGGCCTACACCTGGGCGGCCATTTTGGACACCGGATCCACTGCATTTGGCAACTTGGACAATGGTCTGAGGTATCCCTGCAATCACCCATCAATGAAGGCCTGTGGAGAGACAAGTAGGACATTGCTTCTTTTAGAATGCCATTTTGAATTGTGACCTTTCAATCAGATTTCATATCAAAGTTTTGTTTGGAAAAATAGTTTGAAAAGTGAAGAATTTGAAAAGAACAATGGGGGAGGGGAAGTGACTTAATCATGATGTAATCCTATTGGATGCAGAAAGTAATGAATTATTAAACAATCTGAAATGAGGGATTAGGATACGACACACTAATATTGGTTTTGGTTCAATAGGTAAAGAGTTTGTCAACGTTCCTGGTCTGATCCTGCATTATGGCCAGCGTTATCGCATTTGCATCCATGCTGATGAAGTGACATTGGAGCATGAGTTTTGGAATGAACAGCTGCCTGCTGTGTCCAGCTGTAGTGATGGCGTTGTCATAGATACGACCCCACCGACCCCTGGCTCTGTCTGGATTGGATTGGATCAAACTTACCAAGTACGTTTTTCATGTTTCTGCTTGATCAAGCTTTTTGGGGTGCAAGAAAGGAAAGCTTAGTCATACTAGATTGTTTTAGTTCTGGTAATTTATGTCTGGTTTACCCAACAATTTTTTGTTTGTGGTATGTGAGTCCTCACCACCAAATTTGTGAGGCTAGTTCTTGGAGATTACATTATTTTTTTCCTCTGTTCATTTTTTTTAATCTAGAGTTCTGTGTCTGAGTTAGTTCTTCACTGGGAGTCCTTCACTGACATTGAGGAACATGGCATGGCACGTCATCACTCTGGGATCAAGTACTATGAATATGCCATCGGTAGGAGCTGCTTAGTTTTCATGAATCTACTAAATGATCCTTCGGCATTCAATAATGCAATAATGACATCGTCTGTCACACTCTGTATTTACAAATCATCTATTATTAAAGGCAGTGTTTATTATCAAAATTTACAGCAATTTAGGGAATTTAAACTTGATAATTATAAATTTCTTAATTTTTCAGGTTCAGAGCGAGGTGGCAGCGACGTGATAGATTTCTCGCGAGTTGGAATCACCAACAGCATTATTATACACAACATGAGATTACAGAATGGTCATAGTTACTATGCTACCATTCGAGGTAAGCATCTGACGCAGCAAGAAACGTCTTGATACAAGTGTTTTTAAAAATGAAAACATTCACCAGCAAGCTTCATCATCTCCTCTCTCGTAAATTGCATCTCGTGTCAGTTGTTTTAGTAACCACAGAAAAAAGGATTTTCCAACTGATGTAATATCAATTGTTAATTTGTTTTCCACCCAGCGACTGACTTTGTCGGTCTGTCATCACAAGCAATGTCAGACCCAATCACAATTGATACATCACCGCCTGTCATCAGTGCTGATCATACGTTGGACATTGGGGGCAGCTTCATTCAATCAACAACTTCCATCTCAGCAAGGTATGGTCAAAATCTGCTTATCGCCAAAAATTCAAAAAAATATATAAAAATTAGAAACAAAATTTACCAACCTGTTGTCACACATCATGTTTGATCTGTATTACTTTTCAGTTGGGAGAATGTGTTCTCTGACCAGGAGAGTGGTGTTGCATATTATGAGTGGGCCTTGGGTTCACATCCAGGCCATGCAGACATCATGCCATTTACTAGAGAGAGTACAGAGATCGGGGTCAGTGACCCCTCACGACCTTTGCTCCTTCAAGAAGGTCACTCCTATTTCGTTTCAGTCAAGGTAGGCCAATGCCTTCATCTTGTCTTGACTCAAATGATTCAACACGCACTGTACTGGAGTTCTGTATGTCATGAGAAAACAAAATAAGGTCTGTCAAACTTTCATAAATTAAAATTAAAGTCAAGTCATCGCAAGTTTGTCACAAGTCAATCATAAAGTTTCAGTCAGGTAATTAGCTTTACAGTTGAGTCGTAAAAGGCTTTCCTTTGTCATTGTTCACTATCTGTTGTGACGTGAATTGTATTAGACTGGGCTTTAACTCTGTAATCCAGTCATAATCACTTGTGACAAAGACTAGGCTTACTGGACGAAACTTGAACTCAACAGAGGCTCAAACTGAGACTTGAAGCTTATGACTAAAAACAAACCTGTCCCGACAACAACAATATAGAGGCATAAATCTTCATTTTTGAAATTATTTGACCCAGGCCATCAATACTGTAGGTCTGATCACACTGAAGAGCTACGGAGCATTCACAGTTGACGCAAGCCCGCCATTGGCTGGCCACGTTTTTGACGGAAACCCAGCAAACACCTCGGCCAATCACAGAGACCAAGACTTCCAGGAGGATCGTACAGTGATCAGGGCATTCTGGGAAGGGTTTCATGACCCACACAGCGCCATCGTTGGATATTCCTGGAGAGCTGGGATATGTTTAGGGTGTAGCAATGTCATACCTAAGCAACATGTGGGCTTGGACACTTGTAAGTACATCTGTTAAACGAAGATTGGCACAAAGTCTTTTTGTTTATAAAATTTGTGTTCTTAAAGCAATTAGGAGGGACAAATTTGTTGTTTTTTTAAGCAATAATTTATGTTTGAATGTTTGTTTATTTAAAGAAAACAACACTTTTTTGTCAAGTTAAGAGAATATGATGTGATTAAAATAAAACAGTGTAAAGTTTATACAATTTTCAAATGCTACCTTATATTAAGCTATTTTGCAAATGAAACTGATAAAACAGTGAAATTGTCAAGTATTTCTTAGTGTAGAAGGGTTCTACACTGGTGTGTAGATGTAGATTTTTTCCATGGAATTCCACAATCCCCATTTTATAATCATTACATCCCTCTTTCCAAACGTGGTATGCTAATTGTCAGTGTTGATGCAATTCACTTTCTAGATGTAACTGCGGAGAACTTGAACCTAGTGCCTGGTCTGACCTACTATGTGACGGTGACGGCTTGTAATGCCGCTGACCTTTGTACCTCAGTGACCTCTGATGGGGTCACAGTGGATGACTCTTCCCCGGTAGCGGGGCGTGTGTATGATGGCGGTCCTGGGGGTGGGGATATCAGCTACCAATCCTCAAGGTGAGTTCACCCCTGAATGTCACATCAAATTATTTATCTGACCACTAACGGTTGACCACTGACCAAAGATTGTGTAAAAATATAATTAATCGAAATAGAAATGATTACATTGTATTGCTGCAAATCATTTCAGGTATGTTTGTCTCAATGCTCATTCTAATGATATTCCCTGCAGGGTCCAGCTCCGAGCTCATTGGTGGGGTTTCCATGACCCTCACTCAGGCCTCTCCCACTACGAATGGCGCGCTGGCACGGCACCAGGAGCTGAGGACATTCTTGCCTCTACACGCATCGAGCTGTCAGAAGATGCTCTGATATTCCTGTCAGATTCAGATCAGATGCCAAACGACACCGATATCTACGTCACGGTGCGTGCCTACAACCGGCTTGGTATGTGGAGTCAGGCTACGTCTAATGGGTTCCGTGTGGACTCTAGTCCACCTGATGTGCTGAATGCACCTGCTGTTGATGAGACACAGGGCATGGCTGTCAACAACACTCAGGTAGGACTTCTGATCACTGTAGGCTGGAGCTGCATTTCTTGTTCTACCTAGAATAATCTTAATCCTTTCTCTGACATACAGATATATTCTATCCAAAGAAGTTAAATTTCCAGCTTTTCATGATCTTGCATCTAAGTAAAACTTCAACATCTTTATTTTCTTACGTCTCTCAGGTTTTGCAGGATGTGATGCACTTTTCCTGGAAGTTCAGTGACACTGAGAGCGGCATTAAGGACCAGTTTGTATCTGTCAACACACATCATAATGGAGATGTCAATATACCTCCAACAAAGGTGAACTCTCTATTAAAAGAAAAAAAGTTACAATATAATTTTCATATTATGGGTAAACGAAATACATGGCAGTCGTGGCGTTTTTGATTACAGATTGCGGGGAGTGAGTTGGACCACACCTTCACCAATCTGACATTACATGAAGGCAGTCGTTACGTCATTACCGTAGTGGCTTGTAACTTTGCTGGTCTGTGCACACAGGCCAGGACAGAACCTTTATTGGTAAGTAACCAATAGATCTGAGACATAATGACGTCATGCTTTGTTTACATGGGAAGGTAGGGACGATTACCTGGCTCACATAGGAAAGTGCACATGTAAACAAAGCATGCCGTTATTATGTCTTAGGTCTATTAAAATTGGTCATTGCTGAAAACACCACTGTCACAGTTCAAAATGTTTCAAATCGAATTGAGCAACCACATTCAGTAGAGTTTTTACATTGTTAGTCATGATTGCAGCTGTTTTAAATCACTGTACATGTCCTTTATGATCTCTGAGTACCTTTGTGGTCAAGACAAACTTGCCATTATTCCTTGTTTGTTTGACTCTCTCAGGTTGACGGTAGTCCACCGTCCGTTGGGATGTTTGCTGTGGGTACAGAGAGTGCTGCTAACTTGGATCGTCATCATATCATCTGGATTGATCCAACTGAACCAGTGATACCAACTATCACAGATCTACTAAACACAGTGAGTCATTTCATTATTTGATAGTATCACTCTCTATATAACATGCAAACAACTTCAGTTTGGTACCAGCAACAAGTGCAGAATTCATACTTCAAGGCCTTATTATGGTTATCTCTTGAAACAATGCAGATTAATGGCACTAATTTCACCGACTCGACCAACTTCACTGCTGAGTTTGTTGCCACAACCGACTCAACCAACTCAACCAACTCTACTGCTGATTTCAACAACACCACTGACTCCATCAACACCACGACCCAGAGTCCACCAACCGCCCCATCTCCCCCACCCTACCACTCTGGTTGGATGACATGGGTAGAAGACCCCCGTACATCCCTTGGTTCCTTAGCCCTTGCCTGGTTGGGATTTGCTGATATACACTCTGGTATCAGCCACTACTTGGTCTCCATCGGACGCACCTATGGCGGCTCGGAACTCACTCCGGTATCTCTAGACATTTTGTTATTGTTGAATTCCCGAAAAGGTTGTTATTTGAAAGACTTGCTGGCATTGGAGCCAAAATTCAAGCTATTATTTTTATGAAGATTTGTTATTTGATTTTTCGGTCAATTAAATTTTCTCTTTTCCAACTCTGCATTTTTTAGTCTTTTCTGTGATCTTGTTGAAAAAAAATCAGCATTATCACAGTGCCACTATTCCAAATACTAATTCATATTTTCTCACCTTGTACAGAGTGGACCAGTCCGTGTTGACCACAGCTATGACGGCATGTCATTAGATGAGGGCATCGCGCAGACAGCCATCATACCACTAGAGGGCAGTATAACTGACTTAACTCCTCCATATCTCTACATCTCCATCTGGGCTGTCAATGGGGTAAATTGCTGCTTCATTCCATTCAATCGACAAAAAAATATACAGATGATTTTCAAATTTGAATCAACACCGATTAGTCTAACGTTTTGATGTGGTGGTCACTAAAATAGCACATCAGCCCTGGACCATCAAGGCTTTTATGTGGAAACTCATCGTCTAAAGTATTTTCACCAGTCTCATCACTGATACGTAGCAATCTTCCCTAGCATGCAATTGTTTGTTTTTGCTCAAAATTTCTTCACTGTCGTTTTTTTTTGTCCATCCCAGGCTGGTCTACCAAGCACTCGCCATCATTCTACTTTTGAGGCTTCCCCTACTTCACCAAGTGAGGGCGCTCTTGTCCTGTTACGTCGCTGCTCCCCTACGACATGTGAGGGCCACTGTGCATGTGCACCCATTCATCAAACGTGTCTTATGGTTCCACAATGCACTGACCTAACTTACAGTAAGTACAAAATCTCACTTTGTACAGGGAGTCATACAATAATTGCATTCTTTTGATTGAAATGTGTTTTAATATCCTTCAAATTAATTGTTTTCACTAAATTATTGTAAAACTTGCAAGTCAAAATAAATGCATTTGAAGCTTCCAAAGAAAAACAAACATTTTTTTAGCCACTTTTCTTGTATCATAATGGGTTAGGCCAAAAAAAAGAATAGTTCTGCTTCCGGTTACCCGACCGACCCTATTTTTAGGCTGCGACCCTAAAAATTTTATCGGCAATTCCAAAAAAACAAAAAAACAAAAAAGATTGAATAAATAAAAATAAAAACCTTGTCTGTCTTCACAAAATACCTCTCAACAACCCTTTTGCATCAAAAAATGCTTGTATTTATTGTTTTCTTACTTACATTCGCTATTTTTTCAAAAGAAACCTCCGTTATTTTTACAAATTCGCTGCGCGATTCAACTACTTCGCTGTCAATAATCACGTGCGTAATAAGCGCAATGCGGCGACGACTGGTTCCCCCCGCGCCACGCAGGGGCCAATTATGAAAATGCGGTAACTAGTCTGTGCACGGCTATGCGATCGATAGCACTAGCAGTAGCATGGCTATGCAGCAGGCGAAGGCACGTGCTCTGTCAACTGGTCGGACTCGACATCGTAAAAATGCTGAGAAAGACATCGTAAAAATGCCAAGAAAACACCGATGGAGAAAGAACATTTTTGCAAGTTAATTCACAGATTTGATCTAGCTTGTCTGTGTATGTATTTTCCGTTTTCACGAGTTCATTTTGAGATCGCACTACTCGTATTTGGAGTGATACAATGCAGCGTGTTTCCTGAAATTTTCGACCCGTTGGCCGCGGGCTGGGTACATGTACAGTGCATCACACACTTCAGAGTTTTGGCCAGCTCCCATTCTTGACTAGCGTTGTGCCTATGGTGCGAACGACCTGAATTTTCCACAATTTTTTTTGCGAATTATTGAACGTAAATATATTGACAATAATTAAGGTAGGTTTTACTCACTTTTTGTGGCCATTTTGTGTATAGCTTTTGTAGTGCAATGGAAATAGTTCAGGCTAAAACTTCGCATATAATTGAATACCCCATTCAATCTGCATAAAAAAAATTGGCAAAAAAAAAAAAATTCCGACCGACCGACCCTATTTTTGAAAGGCATGTAATCGGAAGCAGAACTATTTTTTTTTTGGCCTTAAGTGATCCAAATATTCGCAGTATCTTCCAATATTGCTTTTCATTTTGTTATTTTCTCATTATTTTTATCAAGATAATTCCAACACTGAGATCGAAGTTCTGGATGTACTGGATCTGATGCACAATGATATCGATACCGTGATTGATATCGATGACACAGCCACTCAGTATATGGCAGGTGCAGTCTGGCGAGTCACTGAGCAGAAAGGACTGGACATCAAGTGGTGAGTTGGCTCATACAATATTTCCTATTATAGAATTGAAATCAATGCTACTACTTAGAAACCGCAACTCAGTAATCAACAATTTTTCCTTTTTGCAGCCCTGCATGCGATTTTTAATCAAAGTAGACATGGAAATCAAGAAAACGTATCAGTAGACTTTGACCGTTTTAAAATCTTGTCCGAATTAGAATGAGAAAGGTCTTTGTTAACACACAATATGGGACTTGATAATGCGATCCTGGTGTGTCTTACACCTAGGTTTTTTTGGCTTTTCTTACAGGTATGAGTGGAGTATTGGTGATGATACATCTTCAGACTTCGAGCCAACGGGAGTCTTTGATCCTGCCTTAGACAGAGTGTGGTTTGATGTTGGACAGGACAATCATACTATCATCCTGTTTGACGAAGGTATTAAGATCAATTGATTCTTGTGCTATCTAAAGTTTTGGTTGTTCAGTTCCTACATTTGGATATGTTCTTCCTTGGGAAAAGGTCCAAATAAAAAAAACTGTTTCTACTCAGATTGGCTTCTCTTGAATAAAGCATCAGTAATGATTTGAAGAGAACAGCTTGTTTGTTTCTCCTTATAGATAGAAAGCTTAAAAGAGAGGTAACATATCATGTGTTCATCCGGGCCTGGTATGACGCAACTACATACGCAGTGTTCAGATCAGACGGCATTACACCTGATATCACACCACCAAAAATATCAACAATCAGAGGCACAAAGGCAGGTTTCAATTTCTAGTTCACTCTAAGCTCTTTTGGTTAAATTAAAATTACGTGGTCTATTGCTGGTCCTTTCACTTCCCAATTTGTTAAAGATTTAAACAGACCAAACCTGTTCATAGGCCTTGTAGGAATCCTTTGATCCTCCAAAAATTAATCATACTGATCAAGCAGTCAGAATTGAAAGTTTGCTCCTTTGAGAGGATTGGGTATCTGAAATGACAGCACACACATTTCAATGAGTTTTGACAAATCTGGGGACCCCTTCAACTTCAACATGGGCCCTCCGTAATGCTTCTGTATTTGTTGCTCTCAGGTTAAAGATCTTACAAGACCAGATGCCAGCAAAGACACTGATTACTTAACAGATCCTGATGTTGTCTTCATCTCCTGGGAGGGAGTGTTTCTAGACAAAGCAACATCTCACTACCAGGTTTCTCTAAGTACCTATCCAGGAGGTGAGTTTTTGTTCACTCTGCTCCGTCTCTTATCAGAGCTCATTTCCCAATTCTTTTATCTCCTTAAAAAAAAAAGCACTCTTTGTTGTGCCGTGTTTAGACTGAACTTTGGGAACATTTGCTACATGCTATCCTACATGTTTCTACGGACTGTATGACTCATGCGTCGGCACAAACCTTGTTTCTTCGTCCTCCTTAGGTGAAGATATTCGTCAATTTGCTGACCACGTCTTCCCAGCCAGTGTGTCGTCTACACAGTTCACCAGCCTGAACCTACAGAGTGGACTGCGATTCTACAGCAACGTACGAGCATTCAACAAAGCTGGTCTGCACACGCTCAGAAGCAGTGATGGCTTTGTGATGGATACCAGGAGGCCAGATCCAGGCCTGGTCTTTGATGGCATAGGTATGAAGCCTCTTACCCAGTTGGCATTGATAGAGGATATACTAGTGTGTGCATTACTTCCAGTTCATTTCTTCAAGAATCATTGGATGTGCTCAAGAGGACTCTCACTTCTCGTTCCTCCATCCACTACTCCTTGCCAAGGTCTTACTTTCTTCCTTATAACTTACCACAGCTCAAGCAAAATATCAACAGATACCTCCAACTCACTTCAACTTTCTTATTTATTTTTTGTTTATAAAGTCACCATCTTTAGTGGCCATGGCCTTGGGGTTGGACAATAAAGAACCAAAGACTTCTACGTGTACTTCTGTATTTTATTCTAGAACTTCATGATGTAGAGTATCAGAACTCCAGCACAGTCATCTCAGCCTCCTGGCATGGCTTTGTGGACCTGGAATCCTACATAGACCATTATGAGTGGTGCGTTGGACAGACCCCTAGCCCTACAGATGATGGCATTCTGCCCTGTACAAGTGTTGGAATCCACCTGTCTGCCTCCAAGACTCTAGCTGTGCCTCTCACAGATGGTAAAATTGAAACCAAATTCACTGTTGTCATAAAAGGTGTCAAATCAGAAGAAAGCATGAAGCAATTTGCTGTCAATGTTATTCAGGTTTTAATAATGATTGGTTCCCCAGCTTGAGAGCTATAATGTCAAAGACAAATCAAAAATAAAACAAAATATCAGTTATAATGAAAAAAAAATTGCATCTCCCATGTTGTCTGTTAATATATGTTACATTGGAGCACAACATAAACAAAATAGTTTTTGGTGTGACTGGCGATTTTAACATCATTGCTAAGTTGAGCATTCTCTAAGCAGGTTCTTTGTGTTAAAGATTTGAAAGAATTAAGTGAAAAGATGGGTGAACTCTTCAAGAAATTTCCACTTGAGTTCCTTCATGATTGGCTTTGCTTTTCAACCCTTACCTTCACCTTAGTCTCCTATAAATGATGGATTCACAAATGCATAAATGCTACTCCTTTATTTGTCCTTGATCAGGCATCCGGTATTACTCCAAGATCTCAGCTATCGACGCTGCCGGCCTGCAGTCTGAATCAGTCTGTTCAGATGGGATTGTGGTGGACACTACACCCCCTGAACCACTAGAACATATCCTTCTCGGGGAGAACTTGATCCAGAATCCATCATTTGAAGGTATAGAAAGATCTAATATTAAAATTAACCATTGGGAGACTTGGTTTTCACTTATAAAATATGTGTTTGGATTTTGTGGTATTCGGAAGATGTTTCAATGTTAAGTAATAGATACGCTTATCCTTCCAGATATAAATGCTGAATTGTCAACAGACGAAACCACAACAACCCAAGGCGAATTGGAAACTGAATCAGAAAGTGAAGGAACAGAGTCAACATTAACAGAATCTACAACAGATTCCACCTATGACGATGTGTCAGATAGCTATCCCACCGCTGCCACTAATTTTGTGACTGACAAGCCTCCCACCACAGATGGTATGGATACTGTTGACGATACACAGCTGCCTGAATGGGATGTTGGATCTGTTAGCCAGGTTTCTGTCATCACATCTGACAAGAAGATTGCTCAAGATGGCCGTTCTTACTTGTCTCTTCATGGCTCCATCTTCCAAACCTTTGACACGTCACCGGGCAGCCACTACCAGGTTGTGGTCTTTGCGAGTCATGCCGTGTTGTCCCACAATCCTTTGCTGAATCAAGAAGGTCGCATTGAGGCTCCAGGATTGAATCGCGTCTTCAGGTTGTATGACCGGCCGACACACGGTCACTCAGACCAGAGTCTGAGGTCCATCCAATGGCATCAGCACAGGTTTTACTTCACAGCCAGTGACGATGTCTCAACATTAACAATCTCCTCAGTCGGAGAATCCAATGGAATCCTATTGGATAACATTCAGGTGAGAAAATCCCTGTCCATATACCCTTTTTTATTATATACTCTTTTAAAATCTTGTCTCACATAATACTACTCAAGACACGTTTTCCTGTACCACCCCCTGTTATTGATATCAGCTTGCACATTCCATGGTGAATACCTGATAACCTAGCATTTTATGGGTTTTTTCTTGTACATTTCAGGTGAGGCAGTTAACCACTGGATCAAGTACCGGTGATGGGTCTGTGGAAGTCCATACTCAGTTCATTCACAGCTGGTCGTCAATCCAGGCCAAGTGGCATTTCATTGACCCTGAGAGTCCCATAGTGGACTACAGCTGGGCTATAGGTAGGTTGAAGCTTGTATTCTCTAGTCACCCATTTAAGTACTATGTTTCTCCTCACGGCAGTGCGTCAAAGTTGTTCAGATTTAAGACGTAATTTGTTCATCACATTTTTATAATCTTTTTAGAAATTGACAAAAGGAAACATGCCAAATGGAGATTTTAAAAGTAATTAGGCATACAACTTTTCCTCGGATCCAGTCATTTTTTACTTCTCATGAATGCCATTACAAATTGAAAAACACTGTACAAAGTCTTGTGTGGTTTGGAGTTTCCTCGTTTTTTCTAAATTTCCAGTTGCATGCCTGAAGTAATGTTAACACTACAATTTTGTTAGGAACTACGAGAGGTGGCACCCAGCTTCAAAGCTTCACGTCAGTGGGTTTACAGACAGATGCTATCAACACTGACCTCAACATGGCACATGGCTCCTATGTCCATGTCACTGTGATGGCAAGAAATGAAGCTGACCTCATTGCCATAGCAACATCTGACCCCATACTGATTGACCTAACGCCACCACTTATTCATTTTGTGATTGACGGTGGCGAGGCTCATGGTATGTAAACTTAAATTTCCCTTCAAGAAATTTAAAGTGTACAATTATCTAAGTCCAAAATTACTCATGACAAATTGTGAATATGTCGGTAATGAAAAAAACTTCTGTTTTTGATGGGAAATGAAGCCCATTCAAAAGCAGAAAATTCCAGCCCATATCTGAGTGTGATAAAAACCAGATCCAACACGTGGAAGGCAAATCTTGCTTGACACCACCCTCAAACTCTTTCCAAGTTTCTAACCGATTGAGATCACATCAGGGAACATTGGCAAAAGAAGCAACCTAGTGGAAAACGGTAGTTTAAGTGATACACCATGTATTGCTCTGACGTAAGATGATAAATCAATCACTCATTTTGCATCCTGTGGCACCTTTTCAGCACAGGTCTCTGTCTCTTCTTTATCTCTCAACAGATGTTGACTTCAGTGCGGATGATTCTTCTCTGACCTTCAGTTGGTCAGCATCTGATCCCGAGAGTGGAATTGATCACTGTGAATGGGCAGTTGGTAAGTCCCTCAGTTCTCTTTCTAATGGTCAGCCAGAGGATCTGAACATCAGTTGGTCAGTTTTCTGAGCCTTAGTTGGTCAATCCAAGATTTGGGCACAGTAAATAGTCATGGATTTAGTTGGTGTATGTCAGCTTTTTGCCCTGCATCTGCCCCCAGTTGGTCAGCAACATTACTGACCCTCCGTCAGTCCACCCTTGGATGGCTAACATTTCATCCTGGTCATCTGACTCTTAGCCTTAGAATCCGATCAGCAGTTGGCATGACCTTCACTTGGTCAGTATTTTGCTTAAAGAGTAGACAGTGAGTTTGGTATCTTTATTCTTTGACCCCCTGCATATTCAGTAAATTTTAAAAAAAAATTTCCCTCAAGGATCAGAGCCTGGATTTGATGACATCCTACCAAGCTCATCGTCTCCTGACGGCACTTCCACTGTCACCACCAGCCTGTCCCAGGCTATGGTTGAAGGTCAGCGACTGTACGTCACCGTCACATGCTACAATCACGCTGAGAAGTCGTCATGGAAATCATCAGATGGTGTTACCATAGAAACCGTGCCTCCTAGTTCCTCATCTGCTGTAGTCAACGTGAAGACACTGTCAGAGACTCGGCATGAAACACGCAACGGGTACCAGTCACAGAGAGACTCCCTCAAAGGATCATGGGATGGATTCATGGATCCATTCGGAATTCAGTCTTACGAGGTTAGTGCATTGTGCAAAATCTTCTCAAAATTTTAAATGTACAGCATTCCAGAGTGCGTCTGTGCAGGTATTTTAAGAGATTGTTTTGATCATGAGCGAAATATGTGTAACATTATTTCCGCTTATTACACGCTTATGTCATACATTTTGCTGCCTAAGCTGCCAAGAGAGAGAAGTAATCTGTACAAAATGTCTTGCTTAAGGACACAAGCAACTTGCTCATTTGCTCATTTGCTCAACTCAAATTGTGAATTTTTCTAAGCAAAACTGTGAGTGTGCGAGGGATGTTCATGGTGTGTTGGTGTCGTAGACATTGCAGTAATATTGAGAGAGGATGGAAACTGACTCCAATAGATAAGAAGCTGACATTTATAAACTCTTTACTTATGGATTGTTGTGTTCCCCTCCCAGTGCCACCTTAGTGGACCCGATGCCATCACCTCTTGGGCACCTTGTGGATCCACATCAGAGACGCACGTGGATTGGTCAGGTCTTAGCCTGGTGGATGATGCAACCTATAGCCTGTCAGTCAGAGCCGTCAATCATGCTGGTTTGACCAGCCAGGCTATCACAAGCAACTTCACCGTGGAGTCTGCACAGCCTATTGTAGGAGGTATGTATCTCTGCAGTGTTGATTGTTTTCTTGCTTAACTTTCTAAATTTGATCAGAATGTACATCTGTTAAGTGTTTTAAGGGCTAAATAGTGATTTTAAATTAAAAAAAAAAACCACACACACCCACAACCACCCAATTTGAAACCACCCAGTCATAATGAATTTATGCCCTTAAAGTTTATACCCCTTGATTGCTACCCCTTCTAGTTGCAAATGTGGCAGGGCCAAATTTAACTTGTAGTTTTTACTGTATTGCTTTTAATGTTTAAGTATAGGTGTAGCTCCCCTGCATAAATCACCCCTTTTTATTAGATGTCCGCTACCCTTTCACAGAAGTGTGTACCCCTGATTAACTTTCCCTCTTCCCCAGTAACATGACCCCTTAGAACAATAGCCCCTTTGATAAGACCCATGTGCTCTGCCACCCTGTAAGTCCACAGACCCTCACTTAGCAGACCAGCGGCACAGAAGAGAGTTGTGTTTTATTCGCGAGTTGTTTCCTCTCTTTCCCCTTTTCTTGGGAGCGCTTGCCCTGTGTGTTTATCTGCTCAAGTCACCTGGTTTCAGTCAGAGTGCATTTAAGGCCCATTATTTTGACGCTCTGAGTTGGTTTTTAAGTTGGTTTTTAAGTTGGTTTTACTGTTAATTTTGGCTTTGGTTTTAGTGTTTTATCTCAGTTTTGTAGTTTTAACTTATTTTTTTTTGGTCTCAAGTTTGTTTCATTTTAAAATCCTTTTCTTAATAAAATAGTTCGCGACTTGTTCTTAGATCCTGGTCTTGTATTAAATTATTTGTGTCGAGTTGAATCCCCAAGTCAAGTGTGTCATTTTTCCAGGTTACACAAACAAGGTCCGACTTGTGAAGTACCATTATTCCCATGTACCACATGCTCATCCCTTCATGGTTCACTCATCCACCCACCCACCTCACGTGAACACCACTTACCTTTTGATTTGTTGGTGTCTCTTACTAACATGATTCATTCTTCTTGACATTTCTTGATTGATGTAACAGCCTCAAGCCTGATCAGATCTTTTTGGCGTGGTGAAGGGACGGTTGATCTTTCCTGGGATGGCTTGTTCTCCTCCCTGTCCTCCTCCTTGGTCTATGAGTTATCTCTGGGTACCATCCCAGGAGGTAGTGATATCATGCAGTGGGTGGAGACCATGGAGACTGATATGCGTGTCTCACCGCTGGCTCCCTACACCGACTACCACTTGACGTTGACAGCCATCAATGCGGCCGGCTTGTCACAGACAGTCAATAAGATCATTAGTGTGTAAAGGATTTACAAAGTCAAGATGGAAATGCTGCTTAATTTGTTGTTTCATTACTGCTTTGAGACAAAATATGATTTTTGTTCCTTTCTTAATGGCATTTACTCATCAATCTATATACATGTTCACAGATTATAGTTTGCATGGTTAGGAAGCATTTTTTTTCATTTTGTCATTACATTGTGTAAACTGTATTAATTGTAAGTTGTTCTCTGAGGCTAACATTTTGAAGTTCATTTATAAATTCAATACTTTCTCACCATTACTCATATAAGCATACACATGTATGTATATATCATAACATACTCTTAGAATTGCAGAATGTTAAGCCGATTGCAAATTACACGAATCTCATTCCTTTTACTATTTTGTATAAATGTCCTCTATTTTTTCTCAGTTTTGTATCACAAACTATTATGTCAACCTTGACCATCTTAGATGATGTTACTTCTAACTGTGCGAAGAGTTGTTAAATGTTTAACTTTAGGGCAGCTGACAGAAATTGTGTCTCTTGAAATATTCATGCATTCACGTAGTTTGAAGAACGGCTTGATTTATACAATATTTGTTCTTTTACATGCTGTGTAATGCTCATTAAGTTGTGCCAATTATTAACTCTTTATCAATGTCTGTTTTATAACATATTGCTGTACAATGGGAAAAAGTTGAGAATTATAGCAACTTTTCCATATTTTATTTTAATCGTTTGTGGCTTGAAAATCTTGTCCACAACTTTGCTGTGTTCTGAATGAGTACTTTGGCTGAGAATCATTCGGAAGCAATAATCATGACATCACTTTTGGTCGGTAACCATTTTTCTTTCTTCAGAGAATTCTTAATGTTGTACTCCATTTGAAAGACATTCGTTCACTGATTCTTATTGTACTTTGTGTACAGGCTCATCATGTTTGAATTGTATGAGTGGACTTTACATGTTGATCAACTGTCATCCACAAATGCACATTTATATTATAAGCCTTCTAGTCCTGCACTTTGGATTTCCTGGGTAAAATGATACACCATCCTACACCAGGATATCCAGTGAAGTGTGGAAATGAAGATAACGGTATTGTAAATGGAAGTTCCTACACCAGGATATCCAGTGAAGTGTGGACATGAAGATACCGGTATTGTAAATGGAAGTTACCAGTTTGTAAAGTATAATGACCTAAAATTTGTCTGATTGACTGTGGGTTTCTGTACTTATTTCTAATTAATATAATCCAGCCCTCCATGAATTCTCGTCAGCTTTGTAGACAATGGACAATCCCTTATGCTTTTCATGAAACATTGATGGCAATCTAAAATAATATTGAAATATGTTTTTATAATGTTTACTTTACTGCACAAACTGATGGGTTTTTTTTGGGGGGGGGGTCTAAATATCCATTTTGTATCAAAAGTAACAATTACCATGATGATGAAATGAACTCTTTAGCTCCTAAAAAAGGAAATATTTTCTATCCTTTTATATAACCTGAAAAAAAGAAAAAAAATATAATAACTATATAACCATATAGTTTGTAATTTTGATATCAAAATGTAGGCCTTTATAACAATAATCGTTATCGTAAAGAATAATTCCATTTGATTCTAACGATGGACCGGGATTTAGTTCGATATCACCACAGCGGATGGTTGGTAGTCTAAAGGTGGCACATGAGTTGGGGTAATACGTACGGGGGGACTTCAGATAACCCCTACAAAATGTCACTTTGTGAGTCTGTCGCCTTCCGATGCCAATCGTGTAAGGGCTGGCATTTTGCTCATGGCTGGTCCATTTGCATATGAACTGAAAATCAGCGAGTACACAATCAGGCTGATGAATACCTTAGGAATGTCCATTGTGTACCGGAGGAGATGAATATTCAGCATCACAGTCTAGTCAATGACATCATGTCCAAGCACGCAGTGACTCGTGGAATGGAGTGCGTGTGGTTAAGAATCCACAGGTAATGTCCAAATAAAACTGTTATTTACCACATTTTGATGGAGAAAAACCAACTGCAGAAAAGTCCAGCCACTCCTCTGGTACATTACCAATCAGGCAATCGGAAGGTTGCAACAGGTAACTTCTCAAAACATAAAATATTAACAATTATTTAGAGAGCGGAGTGACGGCTGCCTGTCAGGCGCACAACACATTCATTGCTCGATCACCTTAATTAGCTTTAAAAGATTTGTCCCGAATGTACAGTAAAATAAAGGACTTTCAATTATTCAAGTTGGTGCTTAATATAGGCCAATTTTGTACCCAAAGCGAAATGCTAATGTCGTGCCATGCATTGCCGTGTTGTGTTTGTCACTTTGGAATATTTATTTTAAAGCTGAGAATATGTTGAATACTCTTAAAATTGCGATTTGCGTTTGTGCTCATTTAATGCACAAACGACACACTTGCATGTCTTCTGGCCGCCAATAATGGGAATTTAATAAAGTAAATTATTGCATTGACACCTAAACGTATGGATGGATATGGGGGGAGGGGTTGGTTCGATGTTTCATTCAAAATCTGATATAAAAAGCTTTTGTAATGCTGTAGAAATTTTACAAACAGATTCAGTTTTTTTTAAGACCTTTATCATGCTGCCACCATTTCAGTCACGTTCCCTGTCTGCAATAACAGTACTGATTGATAATGGGTTTTTGTGCAAAATGAACCAGACTATTTTTACTTGTAGCCTCGCTTTGATTACGTTGATTTGATTGGGAAAATCCAAATGGCCGCAACATGATAATGGTCTACAGCATGGGGAGAGCAACTTTAATCATGACAGTGCATTATTCATAATTGTGTAATAACAGTAACCCACTGGAACTCATGTTGGGAAGCTTAAAGGTTTGTCTGTGCCCGGAGAGTAAATATTGTTTCTAAGTTTTCGTCGAGAATATTGTCATCTCGGAGCTTCGGACAACTAGACCATAGTTTAATGATTTACGATGGCAAGATATACCCAAAAAAGTAAGGAGTTCCTAAATCTATATAGAATTACTACTACCCGGATGTACCCGACAATCAAACACCGCGTTCCCACTTGAATTGGAAAAAGGTGGATCAAGATCCGGCATTTTGGTGTGATCGTTATCTTACCGCAACGAAACCGCAAGACTTGATCCACCTTTTCGTACGGAAATGTCGGGTCCGAAAGGTCACTGAGTTCGGAATTACGCGCGCTCTGTGGGAGTGCCATTGTTGCATGGTTGCATGCTAGGCCAGGATGGGTCAGTTTTCAAACAGTACTATCAGAATTCACCGACAAAAATTACGCGAATTCACCAACATAAATCACGGATCCGTAGAGGATCCGTGCGTGCATAAATTAACAGGTGAAATCCAACAGATCAGAGCTGCTCATTGTGTGACATCACGGCAGAAACCAATGCATCGATAAGGGATTCCCTGGTTCTGAAGCTTCTCATTAGTTAGAAACGGTCACATGATGTACTACGACATCATTTTCCAATTTTCTATAATCAATACTTCAGATTTGTCACCTCCGTACGTACCGCGTTATCGGCACTATTCTCATCGCATACTCGTAAGCTTTTCCATGATTCTGTGCCAAAGTGAAGTCTTTTGGTGCGTGCGGACTCAGAGTCATTTATGGATGGAAAAATAAGTAAAATTTCACCAATGGAAAAGGTTTAGTAATGGACGAACACGCAACAAATTAAGGCCTAGTGTAGTTTTAGGATACCACGTGCGCTTTTGCATGCGCGGTGCTAGCCCGTAGTTCAGCGGTTGTTTATTGTGCATGTTGTATACGCTGGAAATGTTCACATGAGCTACACGCCTGAAAACGTGTTTCTTCGTTCATGAGACCGCAACATTTTCGCGCCACTCGTGCACCGGGCGGATGTTAACAGGTCAAATTGCCGGATCAGATCCACCTTTTGCGTTCCCATCTGATCGTGATCCGGCAATTGCCGGATCTGATCCACCAATTGGGGGATCTGTATCCTGGTCCAGAGGTGGATCAGAAAAGGTGGATCTGATCCTGATCCACCTTATAACGGTTAGCGTTCCCACTACACACAATTGCCGGATCTGATCCACCAATTGGGGGATCTGATCCGGCAATTTGGCAAAAGGTGGATCAGATCCCCCAATTGGTGGATCAAGTGGGAAAAACAGACACTGTTTGCGGATGCCATGGCTGTGAACTGGCCCGGATTTTGTAGGCCCCAGGCACCAGTGTTCCATAGGCCCTATAAGCGCCGGCACCAATGCAAATTAGTAAAAAAAAAACAAGTAAAGTACAAATCAAGCCAGTCCAAACTGGTATAGGTCCTAGCTCTAGCTGTTGGCACCAAGGGCGTCAGGGGCGGATCAAAGAATTTTCGCAAGGGGGGGGGGGTCATCGGCCAAAAAAAATCTGAAATGTACAAAGGGGTTTTCCTCCGGACACTTGTCCTCCGAAAATCAATGGGGAGCCTATTACCATTAAAAAAAATCCCTGTCAGAGCTGTTTGCCCCCCCCCCCCTTGATCCACGCCTGGGCGTCTATCGCTTCTCATGAGCACATATACATTTGTGTCTTCTTGGTCACAACTAAATGCGAGTGCGAAGCCGAGCGGGGCCCGCTTATTAGGGCCCTGGGGGAAAAAATTTCTGACCACTTTAACCACATTATTTTTAGTAAAAGATCATCATTTAAGCATCACTTTCGAGTTTGGAGTAATTGAATCACCTATTCTGAGTTATATGTAGACTAAACTTTTTGTTTATTCGGGGACGAAAATAGTTGGAGACATACCCCCCCCCCCTTTCGTAGGCCCCGGATGTTTCGCAGACCCTAGCTATATGCAAAGTGCCTACTGTGCTTATTGGATAATCTGGGCCTGGCTGTGAATCAGTGTATTTGCATTTTCAAAGGGCAGTTCAATTGTTAAAATCTTAGGAAAGCTATATCGAATATTATTGACCAGTATAAGTTTATTGGTTTAGTTAATTTAAATAACTATATACAGTTTGCTTTATTGTCGGTTGGTAAATAATGTATTAATCATAATATGGAAAATCGACTGCAGTCCAAGATTATACATCACCGTGAGGCGCTGTTTTGTTTGGGATTTATGTTTTGTCTGATTTTTTTTCAATCGGTCATTATTATTAGAGTTGAATTAAGTGGAACTGTAATAGGTTTTGTTTATGAAGTCTGTTCGTCGATTCGGTGTAATTTTAAGTTCTTGTAAATAAATTCTTCTTTTTTAAAATTTTTTTGCTTGAAATCTAGAATTTGTGTCTGTGTCCCTATAAATTCAATTTCCTCGTGACAGTCCCTTTCAAAGATCCCGAGTTTAGTTTACAAATGTATTTTGATCAGTAAAATCCCCGTAGAGTATTTTAGTGCGAGTTCATAGAGTGTCGTTTTTTTTACAGGTTACACTTGCAACAATGTTCCTAACGCGGCGAGGCCCAGGAGGCTGCGTCATTAGACTTATGCTGTTACTGCTGATTGTTCAGCCGCTAAGTGTACTAGGTGAGAACGTAACTTAAAAAAAACATTCTATGACTGACATAAAGAGTGCTAATGACTCGAGTCAATAACTCGACTCGATTCCGACTCGAGTCACAAGTTTTTGATGAGTCGACTCGAGTCCCATCGAATACAACTAACTCGACTCGACCGTATGCCGTATCACGGACTCTTCCGCCACGTCACCTCGTGTATGGTTTTATAATGTAGCCGACGATAAACAACAGGTTTTCCCGCACATTTAAAACTGTTTTCATTCAAATTCATAAACGGTTAACTTCAATTTCGTCTCGAAAATTCATGATCTTGCATAGCCTAGCTATGTTCAATTTCGTGTTTGGTTGCTCATTTTCACGCTTTGTTCAAACAAAGTTTCATACCTAGCTTATCCATACTTTTTCATGAAAGACCATTCAATTTCGTCGTCTGCAATATAAACGGAGAGCTGGATAGTGTTTAATCAAAATTTTGGGAACAAATTAAGTTTCGCCAGGGGATTTTACTGTTTTGGTATTTGAAAATGTTGTGACGAAGGCGGCCCCGCCCCCTCCGTGCTGTTCACACCGCTTAAGTTAATTAGTTTGAACAAAAGGAACTCTTAAGTTATATTTTCATGTTCAAGTTCCAAGGCATCAATAAAAATGGTTTCATTTTCCCAATTTAAATTTTGTAGTACATTTGCACAGTAACGGTGGGCAGTGGGCACTGTCAAGCACGCTTTCATGTGCATGTACTTTTCAATGGGAAAAGTTAACATTTAGGCCTACCTATGTTGGAAAATGGACGTCATTTTCCGCAAGACATCACAACAACTGGCAAAGAAACTTGGCAGGATTTAACAAATGAAAGGGCGACCTCTAGCGGTACGTCAAAAGATAGATGGAACAAGTTAAAAACTATTCGTTACAATTTTACAAAATTAATTGCCTCTATATATTCTTTGTACAACCTCGAAGAATTTTGCAAGGTTTCAGAATCGTGACATCATCCGACCGGAAGTTATTGTGCGGAGAAGTTAAAAAAAAATGATCAGGTTTTTTTTTCCTTTAAATTTAAATTCGTCATATTTGATCGGTGTCCGCTGTGTTCGTACTTAATAATGAACTTCATCATTTTATAAACTTGTCACATAATTATATCGACCCTGATCAAAATCAAAACGAACCAAATTTCTTCCAAACAGTTAACGGGATTGTTGACGTTGATTTGTCAAAATGTATAGATTACACTTTTAACAATATGACGTCACAAAAATAGTTAAATAACTCACTTTTAACCTTCATTACTTCCTTCATTTTCACAAATTCTTTTCACTTTTAGATAAACATGTATCCTCTATCATGTCTATAGACTGAGTCTCTTGACTAAATGTCTTTCGGCGTGGGGTCCGGGGCCCGCTTAAGGGCCCCGGGATTTTTTTTTTAATAATTAGATGCTCTGTGGTGCAATCTGAGGCGATATCTGGCCCCTCTTTCCCTGAGTTATTTGAGCAAAATGTTTGAAGTTAAATAAGGATTTTTTTCATTGGTTTAATATACATGTATACTCTTGCTTTAACAAGCCTTTTAAGTTTCTTCTGTTTTTCACTTGATAACCATTTTCGTTTGCATAATTGTTTTCGTGCATTTTTGAAACGGAATTGTATAGACTTAGTTTGTAAACTTTTGCAAGGATGCTTTCTAATGTTTTGCATCAAGTATAAATGTTCAGTTTATCAATAAGATAAGATTTTCTACAGACATTTTTTACTGAAACGAACATGTTTTGGACTCCTTGGAAGCACGTGGAAGAAATGCTGGCAACTTGTTATACGAAAACACACCCCTTGACCAATAGTGTGGTCCAAAGAGCAGCGTTCAACCACGGATCTGATCCGTACAACGTGTATGTCGCGCTCATCGCGCTAAACACAGCACATCGGCTGTCACACGTGCGTGTTTTTCGGACACCGGTACGTACGCTCATATTATGTATCGCTTTTCACAACCCGTATACCATGCAGGGTTACGTATGGATACGTACGGTGGGATCGCGGTTTACTTCAAAGCTTCTCGAGTTCCCTGTGTCATACGGCCAGTACACAATGTTTGCAAGCCGCTGATGTTTAAAATCGGCGCCGGCATTTTTGTTAGAAGGTTGCCCTCCTCCTTCCCTCCATTTCTCTCACCTCCCCCTCTTTTCCCCCCTGTTAGGCCAAAAAAAAATATATTCGGTCTCTGGTCAGACCAAAGTTCCGGAATTGACGCGGCCACGCGGCTTTTCTTTTTTTTTTTCTTCAAGCTTGGATTGTACAGACAAGGTAGGTACTATTTTGCTTTTTTGGTGTCCTCATGTACATTGGTGTCCTCCATAATTTTCCTTGGTGCTTTCGATCATTTGCCTTGGTGCAATTTCCCATTCCTTTGTGCTCTTTGGTAAAAAAAATTGAGGAGGTGCAGAAATAGAGGGCGCTGTTGGAACATTTTGGGGAAAAAAAGATCGACGCGCATGGTTAAAATCGACGCGCGCGCTGACCAGAGACCGACTTAATTTTTTTTTTTTGGCCTTTTTATATTCATTTTTTTTTTTGTGGACTCAATTAAAGGGGGGCACGTGCCCCCGCGGCCCACCCCTGGATCCGCGCCTGGTAATCCGCCCGGACGAAATACTAATCCGCCCGGGCGAAATAGTAATCCGCCCGGGCGAAATAGTAATCCGCCCGGGCGAAATACTAAGACCCCGTTCCCACTTGATCCACCAATTAGGGGATCTGATCCACCTTTTGCCAAATTGCCGGATCAGATCCCCCAATTGGTGGATCAGATCCGGCAATTGTGTGTAGTGGGAACGCTAACCGTTATAAGGTGGATCAGGATCAGATCCACCTTTTCTGATCCACCTCTGGACCAGGATACAGATCCCCCAATTGGTGGATCAGATCCGGCAATTGCCGGATCACGATCAGATGGGAACGCAAAAGGTGGATCTGATCCGGCAATTTGACCTGTTAACATCCGCCCGGTGCACGAGTGGCGCGAAAATGTTGCGGTCTCATGAACGTAGAAACACGTTTTCAGGCGTGTAGCTCATGTGAACATTTCCAGCGTATACAACATGCACAATAAACAACCGCTGAACTACGGGCTAGCACCGCGCATGCAAAAGCGCACGTGGTATCCTAAAACTACACTAGGCCTTATTTTTGTTGCGTGTTCGTCCATTACTAAACCTTTTCCATTGGTGAAATTTTACTTATTTTTCCATCCATAAATGACTCTGAGTCCGCACTCACCAAAAGACTTCACTTTGGCACAGAATCATGGAAAAGCTTACGAGTATGCGATGAGAATAGTGCCGATAACGCGGTACGTACGGAGGTGACAAATCTGAAGTATTGATTATAGAAAATTGGAAAATGATGTCGTAGTACATCATGTGACCGTTTCTAACCAATGAGAAGCTTCAGAACCAGGGAATC
>JASAOE010000271.1:0-25000 GCA_029964075.1 Patiria pectinifera
ATCCGTCACACTACAGAGACTTATTATAATCCGATCTTTTGATGGTAAACCGCCAATAATCTACTCAACAATACACACTGTAGAACTCGCCGGATACCTCTCCAAAAGTGGAACGGCAGTGCACTCGAAACCAGGTGTTAGGTGCCATTGATGACATTTTGTAACGGTAAACCTCTAGGTTACTAACACTTATAACCAGGTGATTTTACTGGTCCATAAAAGCGTCCGGGGGAAAACACTTCAAGTAAATGACTGAATGAAAATCCGATTTATTTTATAGCGATGAGGGCAAAGCTTGTGTTCTTTTTATTTACAATTCGGCTCAGCACAGCTGAAGCAAATAGCACAGTCACTCCAAAAGCAACATATAATAAAAACCTGAAAACTGTCACAATACCTGGTAATAATGCCATCGCTGGTGGTAATAAAACAATACATCTTCAGTTTTTTTCATATTCAAATAAAAAAAGGGAAAAGTGCGTAAAGAAATCTGGCTACCGTTTCACTTCCCAAACAATCTGGCTAGCATTCAAAATAATAGGTAACCGAAAAATTTAACTTCATTTGTAAAAAATAAAACAGTAGTTAAAAACAATTATGCTATAATTTAAAATATTTCCCAATTTTAAGTGTTTAACACAATCTGTTTTTGAAACAGGGAATTAAATCATCCATGCATGATATCGCTAATTTTCTATACCGAAAATGTATTTTAATAAATAGACGTTTCTTTGAAATGGATATTTCACTAACTTTCAGTGATATATTCTCAGTACAAAGAAGTTTTCAATTTAAATGTTTGTGCCTTAGCGAATTATATACATTATTTAACTAGCGGACAATAAGGTTTTAAAAAGGAAAGCAACAAAGTGTTTAGTGTTTCACAGCAAAACAATCTGTGTAAAAAAAAGCAAAATGGCAAAGCCATCTGGTATCTAGCGTATTTGAAATACATGTCAAAGCTTTCATATTGCAATGTACTTGTGCCGGTATGAAAACATGAATAATTCCGACATGAACCTTTACTTCTCTGCTAAACAAAAAGCCTTTGGAAAATGTATGTAGCTCTTCGGCAAAAATGTTTACCACAACAAATATTGAACTACAAAAGCAGAAATATCAATGCTATACAGGTCTCTAAACATTGGCAGATCCGGGGGAGGGGGGGGGGTACCAACAGAGGCCATGCCCCCTCTCTCTCCCCCCCCCATACTATACAGTTATACGATATATTATATACCTAATCCCTTTCCCCTTTTTGAAGATAAAAGTACTTGAGCTCTTGCCCCCTGCCCCCCCCCCAAAAAAAAATGTGGTTCTGGATCCGCCCTTGTCTCTAAACTGATGACTTTTGTTATTTTGACACAGCACGATAACAAGCACACGTAAAGCTCTGCAAGAAAAACCTGCATTAAATATTAAACCAATTTACATGCCAGTCAAAGACGGGTAAAATAGGTCGCATAATGAGGCTGCGTTGTCATATTAAACTCTGGCAATACATTATATATTGGCAACTGGGTTGATTTAATCGACCCTGGCACTGGCAAGTGAGATTCATCTGATTTTTTCACGTTTTGGGTAAATTACGTTTTGGGACCAGTATGGCCAAATGAAGAATTAAACCATTATTGAGAAGTGAAAATAGTCACAGATGCATAAGAACATTGGCAACAGAATGTGCCTGTTCAAGGACTGTGCAAGTGAATCTCAGGTAGCAATTGGGCAAATTAATGTTGAAATCTGCATCCACGATACAACCATACACAATTTAGAGTTTACTGAAACATTTACAATTACTACCACTTACTGAACAGTGATTGTAATTTTTCCAACAACAGGCCACTGTCAGGCAGTCCTTATTATCAAATCAAATATAATATCTTTCTGTTGCTACTGGTCTGTCCCATTAATTGCCTCACAGTCCTTTCCAGAGTCAGTAGGATTCTGAATCTCTGTACTTTCTGCTAGTTCCTTGAGACCATCATGTACTGGTTGGTCATTGTGAATGTCTTCTCGAGCAACATCATCATTTGTTTGTTGCACATCTTGGACTTCTTTGGAAAAAACATCTGTTGAATCTTCTCTTGCATCGCCTCCTAAGTCACTGCTCTCCTTTGGTGTATCGTCTTCTACGTCATCCCGACCCGTGTCTTGAGTCTCGCCACCAGGATGGTCCTTGGAGATTCCTTGCTCGGCGATGTCCTCACCATTCCTCTCATCATCTTCTTGTTCTGCATTGTTTGCTGAGACAGTTCCACTCGGTTCAACCTGACTGGTATCTTTATCAACTGAAGTATCTCCTTCATCTTGTGCATCATCGACGACTGCTTGTGCAATCTCTTCCGAGGCTTCATTGCTCCTGTGCGTGTCCATGCATTCCTTGCTGCTTTCCACCTGTACAGTCTCCCCATTTGTGACAGCATTTCCTTCTTGATTGTTGTTATCCTCCTTGGCGCAATCTCCTTGTGCAACATCAGCTCTGGGAGTGTCTTCTTGAGGTGTGGATTGAGCATCCTCATCCACATCACTATGTGTGCTAATCCTGACTGAGATCTTGCTTGAGTTTGAAGATGGCCGGTCTGGGATTGCATCGTGGGGTTTGTTGGTTGGAGAATCATCGCCGCTGTTGTTCCTGTTGTTGGTTCGGACATTCCTTGCCTGTTTGATGAATGGCAGTTCTGTCATGTTCCCAGACTTCTTGGTGGTGTACAGCAAATTACTGCGTGGAGGTGGAGGAGCTTGGGGACCAGACGTCACGCCGTACTTGATGCCTGGACAATGAGGGATAGTCAAAGATGAACAATAATAGACGTTGTCTTTTACAAAAGAGACTGTACTTTGCAAACTTGGCTAAAAATGCCTTCTGAACTTGAAAAAACCTTTGGAAGTGGCCCTATTTGGTCATTGTAAATTAAAAGGCAAGCACAGCTTTGCATGAGTGAATGTTTTTATACAAATCCTATGTTGGAATAAACAACGCTTGTCGAATATTTTTATGGGCCATTTGGTACACTGTGCTTTCAAACAAAGTTTGTCAATATTATTTCAGTGAGTTCATATGGGAATAGTGGCCTTTAAACTTTTCTAGAACTTCATATAAGATTTTGAAATATCACTCAACTGACACATGGTCCCTGGGATATTTCGGCGATTTTCATCAACGATGGTAAGTGGGTTTGCCTGCTTCCTTAGATGCATGTGTCATTGTCGGCCACGACCAACAACTCAGCCTCACCCATGATTCTCAGATGATATTGTTTGACCCCATGTAGTCCTTAAGATACCTTTTCATGATTTTCAGTTGACACTGCATTCCCAGATGTCATACTTACAATGAGTGCGACAAACTTGAGATACTTACCCATGATTCTAAGATGATACTGCTGGACAAGCATGTGATCCTTGTTTTGATGCCAATCTCCATCCTCATCCTCCTTCCCTGCATCCTTGACTCTCATGAAGTGACTTCCTGGAGCAAAGCGCTGGTAATGCCTGGGAAACTCCTCGCTCTTGCACATGATGCAGCACTCCTGACCACCATCTTGCTTCAAAGACTTGCCATCAATTATCTTCAGCTTAGGTCTGTTCCTCCACCCTGAACCACGCTTGGAGAGGAACGTCTCCTGACTACGGTTGGCTGGGGATGGGCTAGGGGCAGGAGTGCCAGTACCATGCAGGGCCCCCTTTGAGGCAACCAAACGGTCATCCTGACCCGAGGTTGACCAGGCTGATTTAGGACAAGGTGGGTCCCGATTCGACGCTGCTAGTTCACTCAGGTTGGACTCGCTGCCAAACGACTCACAGCTCTCCGTCAGGTTTAAAGATGATACACTGCCTCTCACTGAACCAAACCAAACAAAGCAAAAACTCATGATATAACCAAAGCCCAAAAGAACCTGTTTCAAAATACAGAAACAGGATTATATACCCCCCTCCCCCCTCAAATAAAAAACATGTTCCATTAACAGTTGTTTATCCAAGATACTTGAAGTAATAATGCACGGTGATAAGTTTCATGAAGAATACATGTCTTTGAAGTGAGCAGCAAGACAATCATTCTACTTACAGTGTGCAACGTTGCTGGGCAGGTTATCCTTGACACGCACATTCATCTTAAAGCAGTGCAGAGGATCTTGTCTGGAGACAGAGAGACCAAATTTACTCAGGCAGTTGGAAATTGATACAAAAGTTCCACTTTTCTTGAAACTGACAGCGATTTCATAGGATGCTTGAGACTGTTATTCGCTAACAGTCATGTAAAGTATTTCATTATTTGGTAGTTGTTTCTTTTTAAGTGTGTGCAAATGTTGTTTATACTATATAACCTTTTAAATAAGGATGCTTAGAAGGAACATTCTGACAGTGGTAAGTTTTTCCATCCAATTGCTGTCTGCTACACAGGAAACAAACAACCTTTGCTTTTCTCATCGTTTGACTTGCTCTCTTTCTAGTTAATGATTAAAAACAAACACAGTATGAGTTGAAGAGTAAAGAGATGTCCACCATGTTATAAACCAACGTACCTGTTATACCGTGCACCAATCAAAAACTGACGAACCGTTTCATCACCTTCTGTCACAGGCAGCAAACTGCAACAATGAAGAACAAAATACATTAACCCTTGACAAGGAAAATACATGCAAGAAAACTGGCCGTGAACTGGCTCAGTAGACGGCATATTTACAAATGAAAATACATTATAATACAATTCATCATTTCTGCAAAGATGGACGATACTTACTCCTGTGGAACATCAACACTTTTGTAGCGCTCTTCAGTTTCTGCAAAACAAATATCAGACAATTTTTTACTTGGATCACTACGTCCACGAAAAAATGCCATACACGGATGAACAATATCAAAGAAAACTCTTGATTAGAGTTCCTTTGAAACTTGAAACTGGATAATTTGTGATTGCATTTTAACGTGTGAGGATTTCACTTCAAAGCTTGGTTGTCTTATAACTTCCAGTAAAAATCTTTAGGGAGAATGAAATGGCCAAACTTTCCTTCAGACTGCGATGAAAAACTTACTTGCTGCCAGTTGCTGTTGTTTGTGTAGATGAGTCTTTACCTCCACTATAGCTCGTACTCCAGGCGCCGATTTGGTTCGTTGTCTGACCCGCAACAGGCTGAAAGAGTGAAAACAAAATTGAATGTTAAAACTACTCAATTCCTATTAATGTACCATTTAACACTGCATATGACATAACAACCCAAGTGAACTTCATGGCTGTTCATAAGTTGATAATAGCAGAACAAAACTGATAGTACCCAAGTCCTAACAATCCTCCAACAAGTCATCCAGTCCCAAGTCAAGTCACAAGATAATCCAATGAGCATTCCTTTCTTAATGTTCATCCACTGTTACTTGTGACCAGACTTGTGATGGACTCGACCACAACACTGCAGTGAAGACCACAGTCTGAATGTGTGGGTAGGCATGACATTCACTGTGTGGACTTTCGAACAAAAGAGGTCCACATAAACCAGGTAGAGGCGACGTTGTGTGGACTTAGGCAAGTCCACACAGTGTTTCCCCATTTCTGGAAAACAGGTTTAGAGGCATTTTTGGGTTAGGTTTATCTGTGGTAAAATAAAACACTAAAGGGGATAAAATTGGGTTGAAAGAGTTTTCACAGTTTGAGAAAAATGAGTTTTTTTCACTGGTTTTTCTGAACTGCACGAAACCAAGGGAATGTCCACACTTGGTATGTAACGTAAACATGCGTGTGTCTACAAATGTTTAAATGACCTTCATTTTTTCAAAGATTGGACATATAAATTACCTCGTCCTAGTGGGTCGACCCAGTGCCAGGTCCACCAGTCTCTCTGATTGGCCAGGCATCTCAGTCGCAGTCAGGTACTGATGTGTGCTGTTACCTCGGCAGAAATAATCCGGATCATCGCGATACATGCCAGCACTCTGGCTCTGTCTCTTGCTGAGAGGGTTGGGAGCGGGTAGCACACCATCTACTTGCTCTTGCTGAAACGGCAATGGCAATTAAACGACAGATTCAAACCCTTGACCCTCAAGATCATGAGTAACCATCAAACCATAAGGCCACCCCTAGTCTCAAAACTAACCTTGTTGGCTCCTGGGACATTCTGCAATATCAGAGGCTGTTCCCTAAAACCCTAACCACAAGGCCATCCCCAAGTCTCACCTTGTTGGCTGTTAGGAAGCTCTGCAATATCAGAGGCTGTTCCCTGTGTGGATTTGAACCCCTGACCCTCAGATCACAGGCCACATATCACAAACCCTAACCACAAGGCCATCCCCAAGTCTCAAAACTCACCTTGTTGGCCGCCAGGAAGCTCTGCAATATCAGAGGCTGTTCCCCTGTGTGGTTCTTCTCCTTGTTAGCAGCAGGTAGCCACTGCGGTGAGTTGGTGCGACATTTCTGTTCCTCCCTGTACTGAGCATTGACGCTATTCTTGACCTCTTCCATAAACTCTTGTTTGTCAAAGCCAGAACGGGACAGAGGATACTTCTTGGACAAACCTGGGTGTTTATAAAAATAGACACATTGAGTGGACATATTTAGTTTAAAAAAAATTAAATAGATAAACACACCTGGATCAACAACTTAATAATTTAATAATAATTTATTCATTTATAAAGCGCAAATTCCAATATAATTTTGTTCAAATGCGCTCTATAGTAAAATATTAATTAAAATACAAGAAAATACACTCTAAAAATGCACCATGACGTGCTATTACACGCATTAAAAATAAAAAAGTAACAGCAAAAAAATTACTCGCAAGGAGCTTAGAACGACCCACCATTTCACATGTTAAAATACAAAGAAGTAACAATAAAATCAGTAAAAGGCCAACTTAAAAAGATGAGTTTTTAACAGAGACTTGAAGTTATCAACACTGTTAGCTCTCCTAATGTGAATCGGGAGGGCATTCCAGAGTGTAGGGGCAGCATTAACAAAAGCACGATCCCCAAGGGTAACTTTGGTACGGCGAAAAGGGTGGCCCAGGAGAGTGTCATCGTGAGAACTACGAAGATTGTAACGGGATGAGGGATTCTTAATGATAAGTTGGCTAAGGTAAACCGGAGCTAAACCATAAAAACATTTATAAGTCAACAACAGAATTTTTAAATTAATCCTAAACCTCACTGGAAGCCAATGAAGATCAACCATTAATCTTATAATTTTACATTAATCTTATCTTTTACTACAATGTTTTGTGAACAAGGTGTAAAAAAATTTAAACCCCCCCTGCCCAAAAAATGCCATGGTCCACATCACAACATATGACACAAGCATCTGACATATTTTTTTTACTAAAGGGGATCCGTTCATGTGGCCTAAATTTTATCTATGCTTCTGCAACAGTGGTACATTTTGTCATTATTTGTCCTACATGCATGTAGTTCAAGAGGTACTTACAAATGATAAAATACCACTTAGTACAACCACAAACAAAGTATTCCCTAACTGCACTTGTGGCATCCGATTTCAGTGAGAGCCCTTCAATATGTAAGCCTCGTAGTATTAATACTTCAAAGGACACACTCACAAAAAGGCCCCCTCTATGCATGATTTAGGTCAAACAAACACACATGTAGGCCATTGTCTCTCTTTGTCATAAGCTTGTCTGTTTTGAGGGTACTTCAACTCAGGAAAGATTAAAGTACAACATCGGATGATTCGGTTATTTTATCGCTTGGTTACCCTGATTTGCATTATAAGCAAAGTATGATTTTTTTTTATTTACAGCTGGAGTTATTTTTAGCAGAAAATTGTACTGTATTTCCAATCTTTGTCTTCTGAAGCAAGTCCTACATTGTCTTTGTACAAAGATATATAAAAAAAAAATAACTTAATGATCAAACAGAAAAAGTATATTTTTTGCATAATTTACAGCTTTGGGTTATTTTCACTAATCAGGTAAATTTTGTAGCAAATTTGCTTGACTGATAAATTTGATCTCATGATTTTCAGTTGAAATCCAGTTCAACAGCACTTTTCTAAAACAATGTAATGTACATTTCCCCCCGCAAATGTCATTATGGACAACTTTCCAGATAAATATCTCGTATCACATTTTCCACATGGTCTAAGACGTCCCAGTGATATATGGGTTCAAATTTGCAAATGGGTAATAATTACTGGAATGATCGATGCACACTGAGCTCATTTACATAGTCTAGAAGTTAATGTGACAATTTTATGGGCTCTTATTTCCAAAAAAAAAAAATGTTTAGGAGAACCCTCACTTTGTTTATTTGAAGGTTGTAAAATACTGTATCAGTTGTGTGTTACTATGGACAGTAGCCAGGCAGGCCTTTGTGGGAACAGTGTAACTGTTAACAGTTACACATTGAATGACATTGTAGTCAGGTGTGTTTTACAGTGGTTGGGTAAACACTGCAGTATCAGCTTATCAGATTTACCGTTGATATGTCAACAAACTTATTGTCATTTGAGATGGCTTAGCCTGCACAGAAGTCAAGTCAAACTCATTAACCAACACAACTCACTGTTGGCAAGGAGTCAACGATATTTCTTTTGGGGTCATAATTTTTTCATACTAACATGTAACTAAGTGGGTAATTCCAGCGTTATGAAAGGAAGTGTAACGTCCGTGACGGGGCAAATCACCAATGATATCTAATTAAAGATTCAGAGAAATGATCCAAAACTCCTAGTCTGTAATCTCCTTGACCATTACTAGATGATGGATGTAGGCCTATAATACTTAAAATTACATTTTCAGCTTTATTCACTGAGCTCTTAAAAGCTCTGAGGTGGACATTTCACAATGCTGAAATTGCTCTAGTTTAATGTGGTCTTTTCTTATAAAGTAGAGTGTTATGTACATCAGGTGGTGCTAGTTTTTTTTGTTGGCTTGAGGTTTGATACAAATCCGATTAGAGACACATTACCTTTGTATCCACCATGTGGTCTGCCTTCCCGTCTGCACTGGCTTGTCCGGCTACCAGTCACACTCCCTGGTCCCGAACACTGTAATACCAGCCGCAGCTGTCTGGCTCGACGCTCACGCTCAGTATCATGCATCTCCACTCCTGTCCCTTTCCTCATACCAGGATCCAAATGATGCGAGCTGTGTGATTTGCCTCACCTTAAGTCAAGTGGTTTCATCAGAGCTGCTGCAAGCAGAAAATTTTCAACTGAAAAAAAAGAAGACAAAAGTCTCACCAAGTAAGAAGGAATGGCCTATACAAAAAAGTAAAAAATTGTTAAGAACTTTGCAATTGTGATAAATTTTGGGGTTAACCAACTGATTTTTCCCAGCCAGGGTCTATCTCACAGTCTCAGACTGATAGGCAGACATTCCGAGTTATAATCAAGAAAAAAAAAGGAAAAATATAGGGACAAATTACAAAATATTTGAAACATGTTTAGGCCTAATTGTTTTAGAAGGTTGCAGCAACTTTAGGTTTGCAAACAAATTGGGAAAGATTTCAGGCACTTATGAGTGGTTTTATACAACATTGCAAGCACTAAATTTTCAGTCCTTTTGCAGATATTTGTACATTCCTTGCACGTCTGTGTCAACTGTGTGTTGAGTTCGATCATTCTTATCATGTTCCTTGCTCCATCTATCTGTTCCAACTCACTGACTTTGTCAGTTTGATGAAACGATCCTAGGCCTATTGACACAACATTACTGGCTCAAACTTCAAAGCAAAATCGAGTTGTCAAAGTTCTTATTCACAAGTGACAAAAAGAAGGCCTAAATGTATTACGTTAGGATGCTAGTAAAGTCAGACAGTCATGACAGTAGCTTAACATGATTTGAAGCATTTTTTTTAATTACCATTTATTTAAGCTTACCATTCAACAAGTTCCTGTCAACACGATATCTGCAGTCAATTTGTTGCAACCAATTTCAGCCGCCGAAGTAACAATTTTCTTCTCTTTTTGCTGAGTTGATGTCCGCAATTATCATCGTCTCATTATCACATAACAGCGGGTAACACGGTAGCCCTGCACACCGGGTCACAAACCACACAAAAGAACCGATTTCAAGGCCTCTCTCAGGTGTATTGATCAAGCGATTATCGTATACACGGCCCAATAAACACTTGCCGTGTATTTATAGTGGGTGTACACCTGCTGTGTAGCTAGCTGTTCGTTTGACCCGCCGAACGTACGTTGTGTATAGACCGACCTGTCACAAGTTTGCAATGGCGAATACGTGCACCGTCCTTGCGAATATAGTTCCAAATCTTTCTATATTTGAGTTAAAGATGATAAAAGATCACTAAAAGCGTCCGATACCCATGTGTAATTAATGAAGGTTTGTGTAATTCATCGAAATTTGCCTTGTTAACGGTTTAAATGTAATCATTATTTTTCGTGCCCACGGATATCGGCAAATTGCATCTCCTAGCAACCGTAAACTTTTGTTGGACTGGATTTCCTGTTACTACAGAGGGCGCCCTTTACTGGTTTGTTTGCAATGCCAAATTTGAAAATTATCGCATAATGACAAAAATAAAATTTTAGAAACTCTCGTATTGGTTTATTTATTTTCTATTGCTTGAATGCGACAAATTAATCTGAAACGTGAAGATTAAGAAAAACAGATCCGAAATTTTTCCTTGATTTTCTCACTGACCCACAGTAAAGTGCGCCCAATGCGTCTGTGTCAGTTGCTGCGCTGTGCCGATCGAGGTTGTGACGAAACAAGGGGACCGACGTTTTTTTTTTCTCCCGCGCTTGTTGTAGTTACAATGTTTCTTCTTTTGCCTGCTGTACGTTGCTTCTTCAACTTTAGTAATACCACAAACAGTGTGACTGCACAATCATTAGGTTAACGTTGTACACAACCAACCCCTGAACCTGTCCTATAGCTTAAAGTTGGGAAGCACTGGGCGTTCCGGGCATTTTGCCCGTGAAGATCGCGGCTGGCTGGCTGGCTGTCAGCGTTTGCGCACGACTTAATAACATTCCCGTGTCTTGCAAACTTGGCCATGAGTTACCGCGGTACAAAACCACTTCCAGGCGGTCAGGGCAGACGAGCCGAGGCGGACACTCCTGCATCACTCACCCCAGGCTCAATGCTAGCTCCTACGGTTGATTACGGAGAGGTTAACAGTCTCGGTTTCCCTATAGCCATCAGTCGACAAGCCGACATCCAGGAAGGACTGGGGGACATTGCATCACGTCTCAATAGGGTAAGAAGTTTGCGATTTCTACGTCAAATTATTCTATCCCGTGTCCCAAAGCTTGAGGGGCAGTTGAGGCGAAACGACAAAATAATGGCTCTCAAAATACAAGTTCACCAACTCAGTCCTGATATGCACAGTTGAAGCTGAGTGACCGGGGTCGGTAACTGTTTCCTTTAAATTGATGTGCGAGTACAGTGAGTGGAGTGGCTTATATTATAATTCTGTGTAATTTGTGTGTTTTTTTCTGCAGGCACTGGGTCAGTACGAAAATGTTTTTGATGACGATGATGAGGTGGTAAGTATGGTCATGAAATGTTACCCTTAATAACGTTAAACAAAGACAAAAGACCGTCAACAACCAAAATACGAAATAAATTTGCCTCGGTGGCGTCAGAGCACTCACTGAATTAATGCAGAACAGACTATATAGATCACTCTGAAATACTATGTTCCTTTTCCCATTTTTTTTTAATTCAAAGAGCAAGGATGCAGACTGGACTGTTGATGGGCAAGCTGACGGCCGCAGGATGGGGGTGAGTTAAAAAAAAAAAGGTTAATTCCAGTTTCCCAAAGTCATTACATTTTCCAAGGGTTGATCTTCAATTGGAAATCTTTACAACATAATTTTTAATACGAGAGGCCTAACATTTATGACGTCTCATAAAATTTCAGGCACGAGATGAGAAGAGAGAATTTCAGGCTCGATATGAGACTATCACTGCACGGGTAGACGCCATGGAACGAGAGCGAACAGAGGTGAGTCTAGTTTTCTTACTCTCCCAAGACGCCAGTAGGGGTCTTATTATTATTTATTGGGCATAAAAAAAATAAAAAAAAAATAAAAAAATACAAGTAACGACAACGACCCATTCCTTTGGCTATCAGTGATGTTTCTTGAGCCAAGGGTAAGGGTATTTTTTTACAAGTCCACAGACTATGTAGGATTTGCCGATATGGCTAAGCCTCAGGGATCGATGTAATTTACACAAATTTCTTTTCTTGTCGAAGAACGAGGATGTGAATTCAAACGGGCCTCACAAAAAATACATATGTTTAGATCAAAATATAGCAAACTTAAATCCCATCATTTATTCTTCTCATGTTTTTACTTCATTTTCAGTTGATGAACTCAATGGCACAGGTAAGAACCACATTTTTTACCATAGATTTACAAATTAGAATCACTTGTTCTAAAATCTACAACATTGGGAAAATTTCTTTTAAACAGTTTTTGCAAAAAAAAACCACATTGGCACCAGATAGGCGAATATCAATACCTGAGCATCATACTCTCTTAAGTGCTACCCAATGTTTGTTCAATTGCTTATGCGTAAATGCCACCTTTTCCAAATCAGTATCAGTCTACTTCGGCAAAATGTAGTTATTGCATTTCTATATTTCTCAAATCCTAACGCTAATTTCTTGTGTTTGTCGTAATTTGCTTCGACATCACACCAGTGGCTGGAAGCGGAACCAGTGCAGTGGATACCAGTAAGTACTCTTACCCGTTCTTACCGGTGTTTTATCTCAAGCATTCTAAAACTTATTTCATTTCTGTCATCAACATATTGTTTCACATTTACCCGTCACTGTATATGAAACGAATTACAAGCCACAAAAAGAGGATTTGGATTTACTTTATTAATGTTTCTATGTGAGGATATACTTGTAGGTCTATCCATAATTTGCATGTCCGCATTGACAGTGAATTCTTTAAGGAGTACCATAATTTACAAGTTCATTGCGCATAATCCAATTACTTTTTTTTTTTAGACTGCAGATACGGGCGCAATCACAGACGATACCCCTCAAAAGGATGGCTCCATCAGGTATGATAAAAACCAGCCCGCAAAACTGCGTGCCAGGCCGGGTCAGAATCGGTACATTAACGGCTAATTTGTTGAACCATTTTTTGTGCGTACTATACTCTGAATAACCGTAAACATACAGATATTTTCTCGACATTAACAGAGATCAATTATTGAAAACCAAGATGGGATTCGAGCAGTTGAAGCAGATGAATCACGAAAAGGAACGTCTTGATAACCAAGGACAAGACACGGGACATCTGCAGGAGTAAGTTGTGCATCTTGACTTGGAAATCAAAGAAAGAGTTATCTAAATTCTCAATAAAATTCCTTGGGATGTAACTTATACTTCTGTAAATCACGGGAAACCAATTATCTTGTGAGAGTGTATTCAGTCTAACAAACAGCAGTTATTTTCATTTTCAGAGCATCCTCCAATCTCCAGATGAAAGTCATCACAAAGTTCAAGAAATTGTACGAAAGTAGGTATTTGTGCCTCCGTTATTACCGCATGTTCCTTAGAGGGCAAAATATCCAATTTTACGGCGTCGGGTCGAGTGTGACCATGAACCAAACTCTCAAAAAAATAAATCGACGAAAGAAAATAATGTGTGAAGGATTGATAATAAAATAAACAGTGATTCCGTTTCTGCCGAGGTTTACGGACCAAAATTTAACTTAACAAGATGAACACGCGTCTGCCTAGTCTTTCATTCTTTGAAATGTTCATAAATATTTATATTTCAACGAACTTGGTGTACTTTTATCATTTCAACAAGGCTTCTTTCCCCATATTTGACCGTCTTTATTTTCCTGCTTGCAGCAAAGAAGTTGGCGGCAACTCGACGGAGTTTCGGAGCGCATTGGAAACACGCCTCGGAGGAGATCGTGGGGCTACTACGGCGCATTCGCTCGGAGGGAACAGACAGTAAAGAACACCATTATTGGTTGAACTTTTCTACTCAACGAAATCGCATTGTGACATTGTTCAATTCCTCGGAAGCTTGATATTTTGAATATGAGGAAAAAATGAACTCTTTTTTATTGTGAAACAATGATAGTGAATTTTGTGTGTTTTCCTGTGAATACTTTCATTCATCCATGGAGGTAGTAAAACGTCAACGTTTCATTGTATTTAATGGGTATCCATCAGTGCGTAGAGCGGCAAATCATCAGCGGTGGACAATTGAATGTTGTGATGTTTGTATTAAAAAGAACATAACTGGGGAATAGAATGTGCAAATAACGTGACATTTTCACAGTTAATAACATGTACTTTATCGCTATATTATTTTGTATTAAATGGAGGGAGCAGTGTTTTAAATACTTTTCCATTAAGTCACTTTCTTTTTGACTCACCCTGTAGTTGTGAGTTACTGTATGAGTTAACTTTAAGAGTTAACGCAGAATTTTCGTTGAGTAGAGTCCAAAGAATTATAATCTAATATAGGAACATCAATCCGTCGATCTCTACATACCATTTTGTCTCATTACAGACATCGATGCTTTGGAGGAGCAACTGGAAAAGGCGATGAATGCAATACAGCGACAATCAGAAGAAATGATGAGGTATCAATTCTATAGATTTCTATTTTACCTGAGCCCAAAAAAATGGGGAGTTTCTAATGACAAAGTGCCCAAAGTGTTATACTTGGCAAGTCATGTCATTGCTGGCCAAGCCCAGCTGATGGGCAGTCAAAGGGAAAATGCTGCACAGAAATATACACACGGCAAAAACATGGCTGCGCATGTCTAATTCTCTCCAGTTGTACATTTAGTCTGCGGTCTTTAAACTTGTAGTAGAATGAAGCCACACTATCCAGCTCCCTATCCATGCATCGAGGAATTTCTGCGGACACAATTTGTAAACAAATGAGTTTCCCGATATTTTTGAGAGATAGTTAAACGTTTAATGTAAATTGGAACTGGATCCTGACATTTCAGTTGTACCTAAAAATTAGGGTGGTGTGGTTTATAAATAATGTGATTAATGCGATTGTTTTTCGATTCTTTTAGGCTTGAAGGGCAAATACGAGAAAAGGAAGAGGTAGGCTTTTTCAAGTTATCTTTATCTTCTGTCCAATATTGTACTGGGAGATGAAACGTTTCGATTTTAAGTTCTCCGTATCCCTCCATGCCGACCTCGATTAGTTCATCATTAGAAAGCACATCATTCTTAGCAGTTATTGGGGATAACTAATATACTATTATGTCGAGATCACGAAGAATAAGAAAACATGTTCGTGAATGATCACAGGCCTTTCGAAAATGTAACTTTTCATGCATGGCTGCTTTCCCTCTAAATTCTTGAGACGGTTTAAAAATCAGATCATCGCACTTCATTCTGTTCCCGGCTAAATATGGCAAAACCAATTATTCAAGTGTTCGTTGTCATGTGATCCAAAGATGGTGGAGAAGTGGTCCAAGGACAACGTTAAGCTGACCAATGACAACCTGCTGCTGAACTCAGAAAAGGAGAAATGCCGCGATATCATCAAGAAGTTGAAAAAGGTCAGGAAATTCAATTGAAGTGAGCAAAATATTTTTATGTGAATCTTATCATGTAAGTAAAGTTATTGTGATGAACTCTCATAAAGTCAACACATTGATTCAATTTTAGAGCAATCTGTATTTTACTCCAAGGTTCTTGGGAGTTGAGAAGCAATGGACGTAAATTGTCATCTCCAGTAGACTTACTTTGTAAAGGGGGGGGGGGGTCCAATAAAAGGTTCCCTTTTTGTCCCATATTCGTAACCCCATGACTTCTGTAATTACATAGTCATCACAAAGACTAATACAAATTCTTGTGGGTATTCTCCTTGCAGATGCCCAACAGTTTAATTTTAAAAAATGAAATACGCGCATTCTTGGACTTGCCCAAAGACATGGGTCAGAAAACACTCGAACCTCCTCGTCGAGTTTCTCCTGCTTGATAATAATTGTAACATTTGATTATTTTTCTGAAATATTTGATATCACAAGGCTTTGATCGAAGAGCGACGTAAGAAAGGCAAGCCCACGACAGAAGAAGACGTGGAGAATATAGCTGAAGGGAAAGCGATAAAAGTAAGAAAATATTTCTGTCCATTTTCTGATCAACTCTGTATAACAGTTACGTTTAGAGAAGCAAGGGAATGTTGCATGAAATTAGGCAGTTGATGTTATTTTATAATTTGAGAGTGACAGCTAACTAGTCTTGGCCTACTCCAAATATACCTTTGAATTTTTTGTTTCGTTTTGGCATATGATTGTCGAGAATTGAAAGTGAAAACACTGAAAAAAATATAGAGGCCTACTTCTGCAACACTGAAACGTTTTTGTTTTGATATAAGAAACAGACACCTGACATCCAGCAACAAACACAGTGGGGCTTCAGACGAGTTGCCGCGGGCCGGGACGTCAAAGGAGACAACGTGCTATGCCAGATTTGCCACCGGCGTGTTGAGAGTGGCATGAGGCCGGAGGGTGCCGCACAGGACCCGGTCAGACCGGCCGAGACTACGGAAGGACTGGGGGAGGGGAGGGGCGAGGGTGCTCATGAGGCGATCACTGAAGATCTGGTGGCATTACAGGAGGAGAATGATTGGTTGGCTGCCAGAGTCACTCACTTGGAGCAGAAACTTATCGAAAAGGTCTGAAGGCAACACACTGTGTTTGAATTCAGTGGGACCCCACACGAAACTTATAAGTTTTAGGCCCAAAGTTTACCAAAAAACGCAGTGTTGTGAGGACACTCAACAATTTACTTTTTTCAAATGTACTTCAAGGGGCGGTCCCATCAAGAAGCTTGGATGATTTATTGTGAATTTGTGGGAACCTCTTTGTTCCAAGCCTGGAAACTCTGGAATAACAGACCAAATACTGACTGGTTTCTCTTGTTCTCCCGAGTATGATATCTAGTCGGCAACTCAACCACGAGATCTCCTTGTTCTTTTAGCCTAATTAATTTTTCACATTTGTCGTCACTTTTTCAATTTTATTTTTTATTCTAAAATTCAGTGAATTTCAGCTGATAGTTAAACGAAACAAAAAATATTTCAGGCTCTGTTTAAAGTGAGTCATTTCTTTTAACAGGAGACCCAAATGATGAAACTGGAGTTCCAGTTATCCGAAATGATGGAAGCCATTCAGACCTCATCTCCACACATCATCCAGACACTGTCCTTGACAGACCCAACATCTCTGAGTTCCTTGGTTCATGTCACTAGGGACACACCTCAAACAGGCAGCACTAGGCAGACAGAGGGAAGGCCATCGACTGAGGACTCTGACAGACAAGGTTTCAGGTACTGCGATGGAAGTTACGGCCAATACGAAAACAAGTTTATAATCACAAATCAGTCACGAGTAAAATGTATAAGTCAAGTCACAAGTCAGTCACATGTAAAGCACAATTCCTTTACCAATTAGTCATAAAATAAAGTCACAATAAATAGCTACAAAGGTATGCTTTTCTCACATTCATCTGAAAAGCTTTTGTCTCAACTTGAGACTCAATGTCTTGTGATTTACTCGTGGTTGACTTCCAATTGACGTCTTCATATATAGGGCCTGTATTCTTGACTTAAACACTGGAAATTGTTGCCTTTTACTTACGTCACAAAGCCAAAAAACAACTTCTGGCAAAGAGACCTCCAATCTCGTCGTTCCTCGCGTGATCAAACCATCCTCCAAGAAGACAGTCAAGCGACGTGCTGGTGAGCAACAGCCCATCACACAGCCACCAAGCCAGTCTAATCTTGCGCAGCCCGCTGAAATCTCACTGCTAACAGAGGAACGCAACAAGCTACAAGAGGAACTGGTTCAGGTCAAAGGTCAACTAATGCGGGCACAGAGAGAGCTGATAACCCTCAAGTATGCCTCCAGTGCCCCGCTGGTGTCGATGGGGACAGGTGGACCACGACAGGGGAGAGCGGGAACCAGGGAACCATCCAGTCATGAAGTATCTGCGGATAGTGACGCCAATCTGTCGACAACTAAGGTCAGTTAGCCCCAATCGCTGAGATTCCTAATCATAATTACATTGCTTGAATAATTATCACTTGAATGATCAAAAGTTTCAGACCCAATCAAGTAGCCAAACCTACTGCCTATGGTCATTAATTGAAGTGGTGATTTAGTTTGTAATAAATTAATGGTCAAACCAACGTATTTTTGGGAAGACATTCAGTATTTAAGTAATAAGTACTTGCCACAGAACCCCAATAACATAGTGTTTTCAATCAAGACAAATACAAGGAGAGTTGAGCAGCAGATATGATAGCACGAGCATCCTTTCATATTTTGATATTCTTTTTACAAAAGATGCAAGCCGAAACAACCACGGCACAAGAAAAACAAGCCCAACACAGAGCCAAGCCCGTCGTAAAATACGACGATGAATTTGAGGCTTACGCAGAACTCATCAGTAAGGATCAGGTCAGTCGACCGTCCCGTAGGATGAGTCGACCATACCCTAGTCAGACCGAGGGAGGCAAGCAGCAAGGCCCGGTGGCCAGGGTAGGGGAACAGAAAGGGGGTCATGAGAAACAAGTGTCACTCCAAATGGAAGACTACATCACTTTTGACCAGGTGAGGCAAACTGACATCATGTTTATCATAAATTGACGAATGACAGTTACACAAAAACAAAATGCAGCCTATGGTACTGAGATCCCAGAATTTGTAAAAAATTAGACTGCATAACTCAAAAACAACGCTTGGGTTTTGATTGCTTACGTAAAAGTTCAGTAGTTGACAGTTTTCTGTAATTCTTCTTTGTCCGTCAGGGAATGCAGACAGACCCACAGATGGATCCTCTTGGTCAATGGTCCAACGTACCATCAGTAAGTCACTGTGAAATTCAACCTGTAATACAATAAATAGCTCCTCCTCTCACACATAATGTACCAGTCTTGCCTAAACAAAATTCATCTGTGACGAGGTCGCAGAGCAGCATTCACCTTTAATAAGGCAAAAAAATGCAAAATATGGAACACAAGAACCCTTGAAAACAACATCTAGAAATGGTCCACCTCAACTCAATTTAAAGCTTGCCCCACATGATAGGTTTCTCCAATACAAAACGCCAAAATCAAGGTAGAACACCCCTATATAATCAGAACCTCCAACATAATCCACAGATATCATCCAAATTTGACGTTGTCTTTTCTCCTTACAGCTGAAGAAGCGGAAAACGGACCATCAACCAATCCTGGACACACGAAGCAGCATAGACACACCCAGCGATCAAGTGCCCATCGCCCAACCACCCACGGAATGGACCCACTTTGACCCCACTGGACCTATTACACCTGCTACTGATAACAAGAGAGCCAGTATCTCCCTACAGATGCGTGCTGGGCAGAAACCTGCAAGTCTAGACACCGGAGGCATCGTGGAATATGTGGATAGAGAAGTGAACCAGTCGCTTGCTTTCCTTTCTTTATTAACAGTGCGCAATTCAGGCATCCTTTGGAGACATCTCCTCAAAGCTCACCCTTGTAAAAGAAAGTGACTGCATCCAATAACATCAACTACCAATTATTTTTAAATTATAAACCAATTTCTTTGGAACAGTCCTAACCAAAGAGACAATAATCTATATTAATGAACAGATAACACCCCTGAAAAAAGATACTTTTCCACCTCTTTCCTTTGCGTCACCAATTGATAACCTTGAGTTCGTGTTTGGCATTAAAATTTAACTTCTTGCCTCTTTTTAATTAAGAAAATGTGATAGGCTTCATACGCCCATCCAGTTGTAAGAATTCACTTTTCAATGTGCCGCTACCATAACGTGTTGTTTTGGTATTGTAGCTTGGCCGTATCATTCAAGGCATCAACGGTTTCACGTCCTACCTCAAGCGACTGATCCAACGTGAAGTAACCGATATGATCACTACAAACCAAGACATTCGCAGACGCCTGTCGGAAGTCACGCTTCAAAAACTGGACCAGGTGAGAATTCTTTTCCTCTGAATTTAACTTAAACTTGCATAAAGCTGCACTACAAGAATCAGGGAGGAAGATGCATAACAAGTTAACCACTACATGCCTAAAATCTATGCGCCATTGCCCTAACATACCGAATCCTTCAAAGAGCCATCCTGAATCCTCAGACAGTGCCCAATTCTTTGTATTCAACCTCGATAGGACATCAATCCTAAAGTAACGTAATAGTGGCTGAGCTCCACCCTCCTTAACCCTTCAAAATCCTCCAAATAATCCAAAGTCTTAGATAGATCTTGGAAGGTAAGCTCCATGCATTATGTTTCTGCAGGGAGTGAAGGACAGCATTCATCCATCCGCTGAAACCGGCAGGAGGAGCAGGGCCCTGGCCACTCCCATCCATAGAGGGCGCTTTGAAGTCATCAAGGATCATAAACCATCCAAGTTTGCCACCAAGAATGCCTACGCGTCTCTTCAGTCAGGAGGCAGAAAGTAATTCCCATCAAAGCTCTCCTTGTAGAGCTCCTACTTTGTCAAGGGATGTATTAAGTACACTTGCTACAAGTGATACCTAACTGTTTACTCACCCACATATCCACAATAGTCAAGAGCCTGTTAAAAAACTAGAGAGACAAACAAAAATGTCCTTTAACATTAACACCTAAATTTCTGTTTCCTGTCTTTACAAGATTTTACCACTCGGCGTCGCCAATCCCTCCATGGAACATATATTTGAAAACGCCGACCCCTTTGCCTGGTAAGATCCATATTCTCCTCGGTGAAAAGTTACCCCATCTATTGGACGACGTCATCGCACTTGGACAACTATGAAGGACAACTTATATGTCCATTTTTAGTCACAGTAACAAGAACCTCTTTAGAAACACAAGAGATAAACCGCATCCTAATAAGCTATTGTCTAAGGGCTTAGGCATTTACAACTATGTGACATGCTGAAAAAAACGTAGCCGTAACTCTGAAAGCCCCTCTCAGAAACATGCATTCCTAACCTCGTAGTGCTAGCTAGAAGGCAACACAGGTCTACATTTCTATTTCTTCCATTGGTCAAACCAGCTGACTACATGAACATGAGCACCTTTGCCCACGATCACATCACGATGGCTGACGAGGTGTCAATGGAGAGGTACCTAGCAAGCCCGCACGATACCATCTGCTCCCGACTGCAGCATCAGATTGACATGATTGGGCAACACGCCATAGATGTGCTGAAGGGGACCACGGTTTTCTTCAAGGAAACTGTCACACGTCAGGTAAGATCACGTGGACCAATCAACTTCAACCACCTAAGCCACCTTTGGCAAGACCTTCTTGAGTCCTCCAATACCCTCAGCTCTGCAGGAAACATCACACAATATTTGCCGTTTAAATTCCAAGGAGCACTTTAATAACCCATGTACAGTGACAGTGCCTGCAATGTACCTTCCTCGATATTGTTATATCTTCAATTCCTAAACTTCCTTTTAGATTTAGAAAATATGGGAGGGTTAGGATTGATAGTCTTAGAATACAGCATGGTCTGGTGACTTTGTTTTGCAAGTAAATCTGAGATGCTTAAGAGAGTCTTGGAGGCTTAAAGCCCATGTCTGTCATTAGACGGGGTCTTAAATACGGCTACCATTATGGCTGACACGGATCTGAATTTCCACTTTGTCAACCAGTAACTGTAACTGATTTCTTGGTTGATTCTAGATGGAGGAATACAACACACTCCACGGTGCCTTCAGTATACGACAGGAGCTGAAAACCCTCATGGCACCCTCAACGACACCCACTGAAAGTAAAGATGGCACAATGGAGTCAGGAAACGGGGTAAGAACAAACAATTGCATCAACCCATTCCTCTCAATACCATCAGAGAGCGTTTATTTTGTCACACTTACGTTTGATGACTCATCTTTCTACCATAACCCTAGTTAAAAGGAACTCTTTTTGAGCACTAGCTGCAAATCTAACCCTTCATAATCTTAACAGTTTGTTTCTTCAATTTCTCATAGGAGACTCAGGCAGACGTTACAAGTGATCATGCCCAACTCCTTTATCAAGATCCTCCGCTCAAACTGGCAAGATCCACCTCTCACAACAGCTTCCTTGAGGTAAGCTTCTACCGCACTTGCCTGCTGTTAAAGGAATCAATTCTCTCCATCTTGAATTACTTTTGAACCTTACGTTGTGTGCCTTTTTTTTTCCTTTTCAGTCTCGCAACATCAAGTATGTCCGGGAGAAGAAACACATAGACTTTGATTTCCAGAAACATCCCAAAGTATATCCCTTGGGAACACTATCACTCAGCTCCATGCAGGTAATGAGATCTATGACTGCTACCAAATAAAATCACTTCATTGATAAACTCCAGTCCCAGTACAAGACACTCATGAGAACAAAGGGATGGAAAAAGTTCAGAGTCTTAAAGAACACAGTCGTTAAGCTTGTACAGGTGACAGATTAGCAAAGTCTGAACTCAGGTCAAGTCAGGGTCAAAACGGACCTCATTGTTCCCTTCCCTTCCATACCCTTCACAGAATGAGAAATATCTCAACCTAAAAAAATTAGCCATTATTAATCCTAACCCCTCAGTTGAGTGATTTATGTACCTTCCTCACTCTTGCAAAATCCAACACCATAATGGTAACTGTTGGACTCTGATTACGGTGGTATGCCTAATAACCCCATGTACAGCATAATCAGTTTACTAGTGCAGGCCTCACTCCAATGGATTCCAACAAAACATGCAGTTGAATTCTGAACGGTTGGGATGGTTAGGGTTAATAACTAATTTTTTGGTACATGTACATGAAATGTTGCTTTACATTCATGGTTACAGAACCAAATATCCCTTCCAAATTGCAGAGTTCACATTGCTACTTGCCGGCCCTCGCTCTCTACGACAAACAAACACCTCGGAATAGATACGAGATGAAAGTACCAAAAGCCACGCTGCCACGCCGAGGTCTTGTCACTCTGCAGGTCAAGGAGGCTGCTGAGAAAATGGACACTAAAGGTAGTCTGCTGACATATATTGCATCATCCCAACCACAGATACTTGTTGATGAAAGCGCATGGAATGATTCTAAATCCTATGAATCCTGAATCCTATGATACCAGAAGTTGCAAAACGAATGCTATATAACAAAAGGTAATGCGTTTCAACTACCAACTGGAGAGCCAATGAACGATGACACACACAAATAACCCAAGACTTGAAGACTGCTCAAATTGTGTAGGCATACACGTCTGCCAAGCATGCAGCCTGCAGGTCACACTACACCACTCTTGCATTGCACCTAAACTTTGCTAGTGTTTGTTGAACCAGTTCTGAATTATTACAATCTGTCATTTACCAGGAGTTGATACCAAACGTCGTTCCCGCCCGGTTGCCATTTCCCACCGTGGGCTTCAGTCCCATCAACGAGAGATCTTAGCCAAACAAGGGACGGCACAGGACAGAGGGGAGCAAGATGAAGAACCTCGGACTACAACCTTGGAACTAAAACGGCAAATTCTACAACTGCAGGTGCTATAACCCCTTCATTACAATTCCGCAATAAACAACTCCAAGATGGCTGCAGCTGTTCTTGGTAGTTAGTATCGTTTCCAGCCATGTGTCTCAAGAAGCATCCGGACCCAAGTAAAGCACCAATGGATATGTTTCATCTTCTCAATCCTTCAAAATCCTACAAAAACTCACAGCAAATTGTGGAGGATTTAGGAGTAGGAGAGCTGGGATGAAAAGAATCTAAGACCTACCTACTAAAATGTTTTTGTTTTCATTTTTGAAAGATGTGGAAACCGTATCTTAAGACTTCAGCAGGCTTACAGGATATTTCTTTATTTTCATCTTAAAGGCTAATCAGCTCTACCAAGCCGCTGATCAGAGCAGCTTACCCACAGGGGACCCAGATGCCGATGCCAGAAAGACCCTACCCCTGCTGGAGAACGAACGACGACGTGTCATCATCCATGCACAGGACCAACTGCGTGATACAGTGCAACGATGGGATAAATATGCAGGGCTTCTTTCTGATGGGCGTGGTCCTGAATAATGCTCATCAATTTAAATAACATAAATAAGCTAAACTAAACCTCACATTAGTATAATGACAAGCTTGTCAGATATGTAGCCGGCTGTTTTATTATGGTTTCAAAATTATGGTTACATTATGGTTTCTATCTTATTAATTCAAACTGCTTATTCTGGTTTTCAAGAGGTCCAGCTAGATAAAAGAGGAATATCAAAGCAATGTAAAAACCACATATTTCTCCCTCGAACAATATAATGACCATACCATATAATAATTTGAATCAATTTACTATATATTTGCACCAAATCCATAAAGCAAATCTGAATAATTAAAGAATATTTTTTGAAATTATTAGCCTCAAGAGATAGAAAAAGATCCACCACGCTGAAAATATAATAATTTTGTTTAATATCTACTCAATTATAGTCCCTTAAAGCACCAAAGATATTTCAGTAATACAATTTTCAATGAATTTTACATCATATTATATTATATATCATATTACTATTGCAGCAAGTATTTTAAACTGTCAAGAGCTTTAACCTGCTAGAAGGATGATAACAATTAACCACCGCCGACCAAAAAATTTACCGTCGAAAAAAAAGAAGGTAACTGACATTTAAGGAACAGCAAATTTACAATAAAATAACATCACAGTCGTATGTGTACATGTACGGGTGTAGTTTTTTTTGTTATAATATTTTTTGTGATATTCAAAGCCGCAAAAATACTTTTTGAAAATTCGGTTGATGATGGAATATTCAAATATTGGGTGCATTCGGGACAGCCCTTATACCTTGACCATTAATACTAGGAGTGATTCATGTGGACAGGGTACAGTGTCGACATGTATACTTACTTGTCTAAAATTTAAACTGCTTAGACCCAAAGTCAGCCTAGAGATATTATTCAGGGCTGTGGAAGTTGCAGACATATCTAAACAGTTTTTATTGGGCAGTATTTACAGGCACGCAACTGGGAATTTAGACAAAAAGAAGTAAACTCCTAACCACACAAGACTTTAAACATTTTTCAATTTGTACTGGCATTCATAAGAAG
>JASAOE010000272.1:0-75000 GCA_029964075.1 Patiria pectinifera
TTTACACCTTTCAAAAGCCCTTTATCATGAAATTGTTATTAGACTTTAGTAATAATTAGCGCTTCATGCTATAATAGGCTAATGTGTGTGCTTAAACCTAACTACGCTAACAAAAAGAACAGGAAGAAACGTTTTCTTTTTTTTAGTATGGTGCGTGTACATGTAGCTATGTACGTAAGTTGTGTGTACATGAATTAAAAAATGTAATAATACATTTGTAATTCATCGTGCGTGAGCTGTTTATGTACAAACAGTTTCCCTTACACACACCACTAACATATTATTTGACACCACATGTGAACTGCTGAACCCCACGTGGCATTGACAGGAAATTCAAAGCAGATACAAAGGGGGAATTCACCAGTGCAACAAATGCAAACAATAACTTTACAGAGTTTTTTTTCCATTTTCAAAAACCCATGCAACAGGAAAAGCTTTGCTTTGGCGTTCCCCTTCACTCAATAGAAACTCCGCTGCATATGACCTTGTTAAATAGCCCTTTCCAAATCAGCGCAGTGACTGTCATCAGTAATAAAGCCTGTTTCTTATTGATCCCAGTTTCCCCTCCCCCCTCCCTCCCCCAGTAGACGTAGAGGACACTGGAGAACACACCGAAACTTCCTTGTCATTTCCTGTTCCGTCTACTCTAGTCGTTGCAGAGGCCGTTTAACCGTTCTAGACAGCTGACTAAACGCAAACGTAATCGTTGATAAATTGCTATGCGTACATTCTGGGGAAGATGCCTGCACACAAGCAATTACTTTTCACTCAAGATTCTTAAATCATACGAGCATGGGTTTTTTAGAAATCAAATTTTTGGGGGGAAACAATCTCCTGAAATATACAATACAACTGTTCATGTTTTAAGCTTGAAGAAATGCATAAATAATGGTTCTGTTTTCATTCTTAAGTTCACCTGAACTGAATGTACTTTTTTCAGTCCACATAAAATAGGAACTCTTTGCAAAATAGTTTTGTTATTGATGCCTTTTATATCATTACTGATGACATGAAATGAATGTGAAAAAAAATATTCCAACCAATTCAGTCATTTTTTGACTGCAGCAAGCAAATACTATAAAAAATCTAATAAAAAAAACACAACTTAATGAAAAGTTGAACAAAGAAATTGACTGGAGCGGAGCTTGATTCAAAAAACACAATTCTTAAAAAAAATATAAAAAAAATAAAAAAATAAGCCTACACAATTCATTTCTTCCTGCCAATACATTATGGTCAGAATACATTCAGAAAAGCATCCACTTAATAACTGGAATTTCTCTATTTCAATGGACAATTTTGAAAACTACTTCCTGGATTGAAAATTCTCTGAAGTTGACCATTGACGTCAGGGTGCTATAAACCAAATCAAATTTGATTTATCTTAAAATTGTTTGTTTACATGCACTTTCAACAGAAACAAAGGTAGTTCATATGTACGGGATATGTGTGTTGGCACAAGGAAATTCCTGTTGCAACTAAAAACTTTCATTTTTGACAGGAACATGTGTTTTACATGAATATTCATGTGACACACATGTGCATGTCACTGGATGGTAACGACACCCTAACAAATATGGAACTCAACTTTGTTGGCATTCAGAGAATATTACAAAGTATCTTACAAAAGCCAGTCTCTCTGACAAAGTTCAATGAGGAAAAGTGATATAATTACTGATGCTGCTGAAATGTGATTGGTTTGTGATATATTTGTGATTGACTTGTGAATGGCTTGTGACTGGCTTGTGATTGGCTTGTGATGGGCTTGTGATTGACTTGTAATTTGATTTGTCATTGACTTGTGCTGGACTAGTGACTGACTTGAGACATACTTGTGATTGGCTTGTTAATGACTTGTGCTTGACTTGTGAACAACTAGTGATTGACTTGTAAATAGCTTGTGATTGGCTTGTGATTGGCCTGTGATTGACTTGTAATTTGATTTGTCGTTGACTTGTGCTCGACTAGTGATTGACTTGAGACATACTTGTGATTGGCTTGTGATTGACTAGTGCTTGACTTGTGAACAACTAGTGATTGACTTGTAAATAGCTTGTGATTGGCTTGTGATTGGCTTGTGATTGACTTGTGATTGACTTGTAATTTGATTTGTCATTGACTTGTGCTTGACCAGTGATATACCTGTGATTGACTTGTGATTGGTTTGTAATCCACTTGTGTTCCACTTATGATCAACTTGTGATTTAAATTGTCATAAACTTGTGATCAACTTATTATTGCAGTTACTACTCTGTTCTTATACTGACATCACACACAATCATGTTTGCATTGTACAGGCATCACAGAACGCATGCATCTTACTTTTATCTTCATTTTTGCCTTGCCATGGCATCTTGATTTTCCTCTTCTTCTTCTCATCATCTGTGGGTGTGCTGGGGAGCGGCTTGGATCCTGGGCTAGACGCGTCAGATTTCAACGTGCCGCCAGTGCTGGTGTAGCGCACCGGTGGTGCGGGAGGGCTTTCCTCCATGTTGTCACTCATTAATGATCAGATTTACCTGCAGACACAGAACAAAAATGTTAAAAACGGCATCAAGTGGCGTATTTAGCTTTTACCATGGAAGATACAAGTGTATAAGTTTGTAATAAAAAAACTGAACAAGTCTACAGAGAACGTATTTCCTAGTTTACATGTATGCCATAATGTAAACTGTATCACCACTGATGAAAGTGAATCGAAAGATAAACAAAACTTGCAGCTCTTTACAACTCGAATGATTTACAATAGTGAGGTGAATTTGGAAAGCTGTTGAAATTCCCACGCATTTAGAAAATACATCTTGTCTGCATCTTAAATATATTTTAAACTTCATGAGATGGAAAACAAGATCTGTAAACTATGACCTTGACCTTTGGCCAAATGCAATATACAATTTAGGCAAACGTTTCAAGAGAAGACCGTTTGTAGATTTTCATTTGCGCCTGCCAAGCTGGCTGTAGTATGGATACAAGTATTTCAGAACATAAACAATTATTTAACACCCAACAGTTTCATAATGCATGCAATGCATGCGTATTGGAAACTGCGTGGTGTGTTCACAGGATGAGCATATTAACATGTGTGGGTGATTCATGACTTGGTCTCGTTGCGATGATGTCACAGTGGAGCTGAGATACATGGCCTTGGTTGACATAACGACTCCGCATGCCGATATGCTTTGAGTTAAGGCACTGCAAATGTACAATTTTGAACACACATGCCAATGTGTATCCTTACATGTACAATAAGACAGTTTATCAATGAGTCAAATAGAATGCCTTAAAATTGCAATTTGTATGTTTTGTTGAAATAAAAATACTACTTTCTTCCGATGTTGGTTATCTGCAAGCCTCTGAAAAAAAGGCTTTCATTTTGCACACAAATAACCCGCTCTATGAGTACGGAATTCTTGTCTGGCAGCCAATAATTCCAATTTTGTGAAGAAATAATTCAATAACTAAATATTGGTGGATTTTTCGTTCGATGTCTTGAGCACTCAAAAGTGGTAACTTTTATGGGCCTCTAGCTACCCGGTACGAAACTAGCAATTGAAAAAAAAATATCTATTTTTTTATGTGAAACTCAAAAATAGCATGAAGAACACATTTTTCATACATTTGTTTAGGACTCTTTGCAGTAAATATGCAATTATAAATTTAGCACCTTGTTTTTTTGGTTTCGTTCAGTAACGAATCTTTTCATTAGTGGGATTTGTTTTGCCCTTCACCGACTATCTTTATAAACACTGTATACTCAGTGTTGTCCCAAGCGATTGTGAGATAAAAATCACTCAGGTGAGACTGGAACCCACAACCTCCTGCTTACTAGTGCAGACATCTTACCACTCAACCACCGAGCTTGCCGGTGTCAGCTGGCTGGTTCGAATCAGATATAGCAGCAGATTCCGCAACAAAACTACTCTTGTTAAATTTTTAGAAATGTGCATTGAAAAGGAAATCCTAACTAGCAAATGAAATGTGTCTTGTCATCTACATGTGTAACTCTAGCAAAGGTTGTGGGCTATATCTAGCTCGGGAAAAACTGGCACAAATGCTGATCACGAATTTGACATGTAGCACTGGGGTCACAACTATGGCCTCTATTTTAAATGGTCCTTTTCCCCCATTATCCAAACCCGGTTGAGATAAACTCACCTAATAACATGCAGCAGTCATTCACGAAGCAAATGATCGACTTGAAACAGAACAACACTGACTAAATTATGTAAGAAATTCATGATTTCGGTGGCTTTTCAGATAGAACCATCACAGCTGGAAAAAATATGGTTGTGACCCCAGTGCTATGCTATGTCAAATTCCTGATGAGCGTTTGCACTTGGGTTTCCCAAGCTACGTTTTATCATGGCATGGCTTAAGGAAGTCCAATGCGTAAGGCCAAAAAAAAGTCTCCGGTTTCTGGTATGGAGCTTTGCCCCAAAAGTGGTGCGGCGACTTGGCTTTTTAATTTTTTTAATTTTTTTTTTCAAATGCGGCTGATGACTGCAAATGGTGCTCGAATAAATTTAGTGCAAAATGGGAGTCCAGAGACTCAGAGAGGCCACATAAAGCTTATACTCGATCGTAACCCCATCTAAAAACACGTTAAAATTGTGCAGCAGCAGTATTCCAGTCAAACCAGTCAGTTTAGCAGTTTTTAGACATCATCTTACATTGAAAAAAACTTTTTCATTTTGCCGACAGGCATGGCTACGGCGACGCGCGCACATACCAGACACCGGCGACTTTTTTTTTTGGCCTAATGAACTCTCTTTCTAGATAAGAATGCTTCATTAAAAAAAACAGAATTTCCTGACAAACACAAAGTTTAACATGTTGCTCAATCACATTTACATACACATTCTTAAAGCTTAACTTGCCATAAAGTTAGTGTCCTTACTCAAGTTACGGGCACTAACTCTTTGTGACAAAATGTTAGTTAGGCCTTCTTGCAGACTAAATTTCAAGCTAAATTTTTTTTTTAGACACGGTGGGGAAGGGCAAAAGAGGGCGCTATTTTCCCTTTTTCAAAAAACCTCCAAGGAGATGAATCAGTACTTACTGCGTATATTGAATGTGGAAGATGACAAAAAGTCCAAGTCAAAAGAACGTCCCCCGGAGTGGCTACGCGGATACGGAGTGGGATTGAGTCGGGGAGGGGCAAAAGAGGGAGCTATTTCCTTTTAAAAAAAACCCTCCAAGGGGATGAATCAGTACACGTACATGTACAATGTAAATTGAATGTGGAGGATGAGCAGATACGGAGTGGAAAGTGCAGGTGCATTGTGGGTGAGCAGTCAAACGTGACTTGAGCTGTATCCACATCCAGGCCGCTGGCTAGTATGAGGTTAGCCCACTTGTGTGTCCTCTGTATTGCTGCGCTGCACGTTCGGCCACACGTCTGGTTTTCCAACCTACTGAGGAGTTTAGTCCAAACACTGGCGTACCCTTTTTTGACATTTTTTTTCACATACCACCATGACCACTGTATATGGTTGTATTCTATTTCTATGAAGTATGATGTCTCATCTTTGCCCTCCTGGTAGATTAGGTAATCGTTCTTCAAATTTTTTGAGAAATTTAGACATCTTTCTGGAGTCCATATGCGCTAGTTTCAGAATATCACCTCAATGAAGGTACTGGCAAGTGGCATGACTACGGTAACTACTCAACTACTCAAACATGTCAAAATTAACTTAATGAATTTGAAGCAAGTAGCCTACATGAAGTAATTGAAGTATAATAAGTGAAAATGAAAGCGTTTGGGAAACACCACTTGATTGTACTACTTGCAGAGTAGGGCAAAAAAGTGCACAAATTACAAGACTCCATCTTGACCAAATTGCACAATGCATTCCAATCTCTAGCCATAGCCCCTGCCGGTACTGTATAGGCCTAGGCGCGCCTAGGCTAATGTGCGGAAAACTTCCGACTTCCAACTGATTTTTGCAAACAATATGACTGAATATTAGGATTTTAACTTTATGGAAAACAATTTCACATATTACCAACTCCAATAAAAACCATTTCCATCTTGAGATGAAACAGAAAATATCACAAATGAAACTTACCTTCACTGAACAAAGTCCGTAAATCCAGTAATTGTATGCAACGAATGCATGCAAAATATCCGGAAGTACACGAAATAAAATCAGCATTCGGCACAATCAAAATGCATGCATGCATATTTGCACACATGTATATAGGCATTGGCTTTGACTGGTACGCGGCTAAAATAGCACTTCCTACATTTAGCGGTGCGGATACCAGTAAAGAAAACAATTCCGAACCCCGCCCCCTCCCCCCTTGAACCCCTAGTCTGTTTTCCTTCCCGATGGTTTAAAAATATATTATTTGGAGATATTTTGAAGTCTTGGAATCAAGGTATTTTGCACCTCCAAATATAAAATTCAGTCAATACGAAAATTGTCTGGTATTTTTCCATTCATTTAGTGCGGAGAGAACCATAATACGTCTGACATTGCATAGAGGGCGCCCTTTGACTTTATTGGTTACTTGTACTATACATACCTTATATGGAATTCCAACTTGACGCTCTATCATTAAAATCGATCATCAAATTAAGGCAGGATTCAGACGATCAACCGCCCCCCCCCCCAAAAAAAATATGAACAAACAAGAAAAAAAGGAACATAAACAAAGAAACAGAAAAGAAACAGAATGGATATTTTTAGCCTTCAATATTTATTTTATTGAATCAGCATTTGCAACATATTTCAACTTTTTGTATTTTCCTTTTTTTTGCGTGGGAGGAGGGGGGGGGGGGGCGGAATTGACAACTTTGTCCCCCTCCCTCAACACAAGTACATCATATTCACCAGCATTTAATAAACAGTTGGAATGTCGTGAAAAAAAATAGTTCGGACGTCGTAAAAAGAACAACAACCAGAATACTAACTAATGAAAACTTTTAAATGCAAAAGACTTTCAGGAATACTAACGTGAAATGTACAATAAATAAATAAAGCTTTTCCGCTCCTACCCACCGCCCAAACAGGGTGCTGGGAAGGGCTAATCTCTTTCACAAAATGTTGTGAAGGAAGCACAGCCATTGTAAAGCATTGTGGGTAGCTTGGTACCTTAATCAATGCCTTCAGCGCAATACATGTCAGCGCAATACAATCAATAGATTCAGCGCACACGTGTCATCCGCACATGGAAGCGTCGACCCTTGTTATTGTTCAAACAAATTCTATCCAATGAGGGCTCAAAGAAATTACGTCATGCATCCTGAAGAAATTAGCCCTTCCCTGTTTGGGTGGTAGGTACAAGCGAATAAAGCTTTCAGAACAGCTGCAAAGTTTAACATACAGTTGAAATATACACAAACAATTTGATCTCCTTAAAAGTAAAACCCTTCGAAAAAGAAAGTGATAAATAAAAGTTCTATTATTAACATTAAGATTATTGCACAACAATATAATTTTCCTTTCAAATGAATAAAATCTCATTTTAAAACTCTAAAAAAACTAATGTAATGAGTTATTATCTAAATTGGCACAGCAAAGAAGGAAAGAGAAATGTATCTTTTTCCTTTCAGTTGTCATTTCAGAATTCCTTTGGCAAATATATCACAACAAATAAAAACATATGTACATGTAAAAATTCAACAAACTAGTGTAGCTGCCGCTCTATATGCATGTTTTTGGTTATTTTGTATCAGTTGTATGGTTAGCCCTGGTCAAGGCGATAATGATAGAGCTTGATGATTATGGTCAATCGCCAACAAAGTGGTAACCACGCTCTATGCAATCACTATCACACATAATGTACGAAGCGCGAACAGCGACCTCATGCAGCTATGCTACGACATGCAAATCAGGTGGTGCTGAACGAACGGCTTGGAACACCCGTGAGCCATGGCCATGGGCGTCGCCAGGATTTTTTCTAGAGGGGGGCAAAAAAAAATTTTGCCCAAAAATGCTTGTATTTCTCAACACATTCTCGATTTATCAGTTTTAGAGGGGGGCAGGGACATTTTGCCCCCCCCCAACTCATTAAATTTACTTTTTTTTTCTTTTTTTCTTTTTTTTTTCTTTTTTTTTTTTTTTTTTTTTTTTTTTTTTTTTTTTTTTTTTTTTTTTTTTCAAGGGCCATCCCCCTCGCCGCCATGGCCTATTTTTTTGGGGTCTTTTTTGTTATTTTGTCGCTGGATTTATATCAGTTATATTTGGTCTGAGGACTCCACACTTGTTTGAGAATGTAGCCACACTATCCAGCTCTCTATCCTTGTAAAATATAAGCCTCCATGACCAAGAACTCAATAATAATCTCATCTTTAGCTGTGTACGGAGTCGTCGCTGGAAAAATCCAGCGACAAAATAAAGAAAAACATAAGCCAAGTCTCACGGATGTTCCAAGGCGTTTGTTCAGCACCACCTGATTTGCATATCACAGCTTAGCCACGTGAGGTCACTCTTGGTCCTTTGTACAGTACATGTGATTGCATAACGCACGGCTGCAGACCATCGATCATTGGTCTCTATCATTGAACACCTTGATCAAGGTTATTGCAATAGTTTGACCTCTGGTTTAAAATAGGCCTCAATACGCATTAATAGGCACAGAAACTGCTAAACTTGTGCAGCATATGGAAAAGCAATATTGCTTTTCCATATGCTGCACAATTGTATGCTGCCATATTAGTAATAGACAATTACAGCTTTTGGTCTGCGATATTTGTTTGTAATGCACGACACGCAGTGTGACGTCATTACTGGCACCTTGGCTGGTACCCATTAAGCATTGGTGTCCAGGTTGTCTGCAATCTCAGCCATACTACTTTCACGTAGCACTTTCTTCAAGACTGACAAGGTAGCCTGGTCATCCCCCCTCTGTTTCCATAACGATAGTATCTGCTGCACCTGTCAAATAATAGTCAATCAATTAAGTTTAGTCGGAATTCTCAACAGGTGTAATGCACCTGTTGTAGGGCTGTGACAGACAGACATTCAGTCAGTGACTCAGTCCGTCAGTGACTCGGGGAGTCAGTCAGTCAGTCAGAGGACAGTCAGCTTGCCCTCAGGCCCAGCAAAAAATATTTAAAAAAATTAAAAAATAATAAGTATGCCTCACAGAATATGTTACCAACCTGTTCCTTCTCATCCCCAGGTAACTCTTCTTTCACCAGACTGATATCATCCTGTGTGAAGCCTAGCTTGTTAGCTAGCAGCACCCAGTCTTTACGACTTGCCATCCGTGACACCTTCAGCATATGCTTAGTGCTTGGAGCTTCCTTGGAGTCTTTCTTGACAGGATTACTACTAGAAGCCTGTCAAACAATCAGTTGACAAAATCATGCAATATGACCTGAGTGTGCTTACGTTTCCTGATTTCGTTTACAAGTGTTGTAGTCGAGTTCATCACAAGTTCATCGCAAGCTCAAAATAAATCTTACATAAGTCTAGTTAAAATTAACAGACGATGGAAAACAACAATGGAATGCTTTTGTTACAATACATGTGAATAGCTTACAACTTGACTGAAGCTGTAGGACTTGTGAGGACTTGCGATGAACTCCACTGCACAACTGTCATTCACTTGACAAATGTCACTGGGATCAAGTTCAAAAGTTTTCAGAATATGCTGGTTTAAAGAAACCTGTTGCCTGTCATGATATTGCTCAAAGGTCGTTGCACCATATGAAGCAAACAGAATCTACAGCCCCCCCCCCCAGTTTACAAAACGCCATGGTTACATCACAGCAGACTACCGTATAGTTATGTCACTAGTTGACAAGTTGTCCCATGACCTTTGACCTAACTGACCTGTTCTTGAGACTCATTAGGGGAACACTTGAAATCCATGATGGTCTGTAGCGTATCGTTAGGTAGCTGCCGGGCCCACTTGACAAACTGCTGCTCGTTGATGGAATGCATCGCCATATCTCCGACTTGATGCATAAACACCTTGGCCGACCTTTCAATCACTTCCTGAAGACAAAAATGACAATTTCATTCAGTGAGTCCGTGCAAAACTGTGCATGCAGCCGGACCTGGAAAAGTAGGAATACTTGAAAGCCTGTTCAAATTAAACTTCAAATCACTTGAATCAATGACTACACTTACCTGACTTTCATCGCAGTAAATCTCACTCAGGATTTCCATAACTACAGTGATGTCAAGAGGATGTCCTTTGTTCAAACACTGAAACGCAGCTGTAAATATCAAGAATGAAAACAAGACATTCATTTACAAAATTCCTAAACAGTCAGCCATGTGAATATCTTAGTTCAAAACTGGTTTGTTTATTGGTTGCGTTACAGTTTTGTGGATCTTGGATGTGGAAGATAGGGTTTATATCCAATAATGGCAATTTTCTTTCCTAAATGCACATAATATATAGCGCACATCAAGATCGTAAAATCAGGTGTAAATTTTTCTTTTCTTTTTCTTGGTTATAGCCTATGCTGTGCTCTATCTGATTTAGCAAGAACATGTTTTCAATGTGTACATGTACTTTCATTTTTGTCAGTGTGCATTGCTGAAATATTCTGGCAACTTTTCTTAATTGATGACACCTCACTGTGCATTCCACCCACAGTGCCTGTCACTCCCCTACCATCAGCATTTTGTTAGAGCCTCTGTTATTTTCAAATTTAGCAACTGGGCAAATTTAGCTTCTTTTCGCTCACCTCTAACTTTGGTCTCGATTGAGGCATCCGCAAGCCAGCGTGACATGTTGCAAAACGTCTGGAATGTTAAGACGTTGTCTTTGGATCTTGGCATCATTTCCACAATCTACGGATTCCATCAAGAAAAGGACATTTCAAGGAAAGGATATTTCAAGAAAAGGCTTTTCCAATTCAACTGAACTTAAGGCCTTTCTAAAGTCCTTAAAAAAAGCCGTAATTTTTTAACACATGAGGGTACGGTTACATTTCATTTGGGGGTACAGACAGGCATGAATCTACGGGCAAAATCGCGAAGGAACTATTGTTGATCATTGTCAACCATAGTTCGACTAAAGTTAGCCCCAAGTCTCTTTTTTAGTGTTGATGGGTGGTTGATTACACTTTTCTTGGAACCAAACCACTGGGGTTTGTTGTTGCATCACAGGTAACAAACAGCCGCACACACATTCACAGGGAGCAGGAGGAGCCAGTTTTTTTTTTTTTTTGACTTTTTGTTGACTTGACTAGAGCCGAGAGCCGTTGCTACTATGCTACAAGTGCACAAGTGCAAACCACACAAATCAACAACCACTAATCTAAATCCTTGCGAACGAACTACTTGGACGGTGGTGAACAAGTGAACATACATATTGACAAAAAAAAAATTCAAGCAATATAATACAAGTAAGTAGTAAAAAATTTTTTTAATTTTTTTTTTTTTCTAGATTGGACCTTCTCTCACTCAATTATGTCACCAAGACAGGTTGATGCTTATCAGAAAGAGCTTGACTTCAAGGAATGACTTAAAAGCCTGAACATTGTATAGTTAATGTTAGGGTTAATGTTTGAAACACTACATAGAGTAGTGTACACATCCAAGGAGTATTTATGTACCTTTGTTGCCGTGGTATTGGCTTTGCAAGCTTTCATCAATGCATCGCTGGTAAGTTCTCCGTCTTCATTGCATCCTAGCTGTTTGAACTGCTCCCACATAAGCGCTATCTCATGTTTGGAGACTGTCAATATAAAGATAAGCATAAAGCAGTTATGCATGTGTGGTCCTTTCCTCAGCTTTCATCTTTTGTTGTCGAGGTTTGAATCCACCCCAGGCCTAAGTGGCACGAGGCATAACTGTCGTCAGCCCCTACTTAATTCTTCGTGGTCTTCTCTCAACAGGTTTGGCTGGTGAACTACAGTGCCATACATGCTTTGCATTACCCGAAATACATAATATTACAAAAATCTGGGTAATGTTTACAAATCTGAACTATTGGAAGGAGGGGGGGGGGCTTACCATTGCAAGCCACTGCATGTTGATTAAGCCAGTCACCTTTCAGTGGATGTGTTAAATCGGCTACAATTCCACCGTCATCACTTCCGTTGGTTGATGACACTACCGCCCCCATATTGGCTGCTGTGGAAAACGGTTTGTGAAAAACAGCGATAAATTTACATACATGTAGGCCTAAATGGCAACAAAGTGTCTCACGGCAATGTGCACCACCTTGCTCACAGGGCAAAAAGAACACACGTTGCTAGACGCGGCGGGCGCATTTTGGAATGACCGCAAGTTGGAAGCCGAAGGCGAAGCGCCAAAGTTTTCCATTGACAATGCGTACACGTACGTACACACAGCAACGCTCTAAAATGGCCCAGTCAGCAAGATTGCGCATATCTGTGGGGGAAGGAGAGCTAGCTCCAATGTGTGGAAATGATCAGTGATGTTGTCGTCGGATGACGTCACTCTCCCGATCTGATGTTTTGCAATTTCGGCATGCAATTTTGGCATGCAATTTTTGCAACACTGTGGAATGGACATGCCATGGTGTTAATAAAGTTAGCCAAATTGAGGTGAAGTGCAGTCATTAAAATGTCAGAGTGAACTACATAGAGGGGTTCCATTATAATATTAGTAAATTAAGTCTAATACAAAGTAGAAAGGCTCATTTTTGCCTAAATAATCTTACGGCACTGGGCAGACTCCAATCAGCGCTCATATACATGTACAATCTGACAATGAAGTTATGAACCTGCACACCATCTGACAAATGGTGGCGCTGTTCAATGCTAACGGTCAGAGCCACCCGGTACCGTGCTATTCGTTCCCCCGGCCCCCCCCCCAACCGCCTCGCATTCTGGGGTTTACTGGGGCGGTTGGCCCCTCCCCGGGTGGGGCGGATGCCGAGGAGAGGGGGGGGGGGAGAGTCTGCTATAAAACTATAGCAGAAGGCAACGCCGGCGTCGAAAAGCAATTAGGGTAGTTCATTTACCATAAACAATCATTTACAAAAAAACAAACATTGCCACAAACGGTGCAAAAACCGAAGGCCAAACAAATTGAAGCAGAAATTGCATATAATTTTGATTGAATTCATTTTATGTAAATTCCAAATCTACCATGATACCTGAGACATTTTACCCGCTTTGCATACTATGATACTCATGTAGAACTCTATTCAATTCAAACCATTTTAATAAAATCATGTCAAATAAATATGGATACAATGTGCCAACGATAAATTAATTGGGGATGGTGTTCCTGTCATCAAAATCAAGTGATCAAATGGGCGCAGTGTCAGCAAAAGTTCGTTTTGTTTTTAAGAATTGGAGCGATGATGCGATCCCACTATTAATAAATGCAAACTTTAACCCCTGCATGCACTCTGACCAATGACAATAAGCCAGCGGAGAAACAAAAACAAGCTCAACTTCCCTTTTTATAAAAAATAAAATAAAACAACTTATGGCCAAAAAAAAAAAAGTCTCCGGTTTCTGGTATGCGCGCGCGTCGCCGTAGCCATGCGCGTCGGCAAAATGAAAACGTTTTTTTTTTTCAATGAAAGATGATGTCTCAAAACCGCCAAACTCACTGGTTTGACTGGAATTCTGCTGCTGCACAATTTTAACGTGTTTTTAGATTGGGTTATGGTCGAGAATAAGCTTTATGTGGCCTCTCTGGATTCCCATACATTTGCACTAAGTTTAGTCGGGCACCATTTGCAGTCACCAGCCGACATTTGAAGCAAAAAAATCAGGTAAAAAAAAAAAAAAAAGCCGCGTCGCCGCACCACTTTTTGGACAAGCTCCATACCAGAAACCGGAGACTTTTTTTTTTGGCCTTATACTCCCCGCTAGCATTGAGCGAGGCCAGGGATACGCATTATTGTGTCAGATGTATGATCTTGATAAGTTGTCATAAAATTCAAAGATCACCCGTTGAGCGTTGGGCACGCTGCCAACATGTGGCTGATCAGATAACATGGACCGTCATCAAATCATCAAAACAACCTGCAGTTAAAGAAAGAATAGAGAGAATCGTGACAGGGAAAATAAGTACATTTCCTGAGAGAAATATTTTCATTATAAACAAAAACACCATCGTTATCGCACCATCTCAATGACGTGAGCTCCAGCTGTTTACCTTCCTCCATGGTCTAATACAAAGACGTTCTTGTATATTGGACATGCATTATGCGTTTATCAGCCATCTTAAGGGTATTTCTTATTTAATTCAGTGAACGCACAAAACATTCACTCCTGCATATCCCAGCAAAACAAAGACATTTCCCTCTAAGATGGCTGCTCCCATAAGGTCTATTTTAATGTTCGCATGCAGTTTTAAATGATAATCTAGTCGATAAAATACAATATTCACCTTACAGCGGGATAAAAAAAAATGTAATTTTACGCAAACTCAGCAACTTCTATCGGTAAACAGTAAAGCTCTGAAATTCGGTAGCATACACAACCCAGATCAGTAAGTGTTGAATGTACATGCACCTGTTTCCAGGAGCTTTAATTGATACGAAAAATCAAACTGCTCATCGTCTTGATATGTAATTTTCTCTTTCTTGACACAGATGGTGCACATTTTGTGCCACATACTGCCTTTCCCCCACCCAGAGGCAGTTGTCATGAAAATGTGATTGCCAAATTAAAACAGACAAGTCGGCTTGCAAATATGAATTGAAAAACAGATATACCCACAAAAGAGCGTCCCGGAAATACTCCAATCTGTTTTTTTCAGAGAAACTTCCGCATTTTATTGGGAAAGTGAAAGGCTGTGGACGCGGGAGATAGGCCTGCAGTTGGCTCGAGATGACAAAGCCATATGAACGGCAATCTACGCTGGGGTAGCACCATGAATTGTGGCAGCATCCGTACCGTCTTGCGTCTCATCCTTTTGTTTCTCGTCATACACGTGGATGGCCAAGACACATCAAACGGTAACACGAAGTTCTTTTTTTTTTAGGCCATAGTGTAAATTTCTGAGCGTACCATAATAAGAAATAAGTACTTAGTTCTGTTGTATCGCAAAAGCGAAAATAACAAACTTTTATTCACTTAATTTGACAGCACGAAGCGTTGTGGCACGTGCAGGTCGGAGTTCAGTGCTGAGCTTGAACCCATGTCTCCCCGCACATTGAGAAATCGTACCTCGAATGGAGTCTTAAAGAAATGTCGCAATTGTGTTGGTCTTTATGCAGTAGAAATAGCATACTTTGAATGCTTGTCATGTTGAAATGTCAGCTTACAATATCTGGTATATTATTTGAGAGACTTGTCGATCGCTTCCACTGCACAAGACTTGTCTTTCTGCCAAACTCAGCTCTGCAACATGTGACTCAATCGTTGACATGGTCACAGCAAATGGGATTTTTTTTTCTCAAGAATTCTTAGTCTTATATTTGGAAATTGTATGACTGTCAAAACACAAGTACATGTATAGCTATGTTTCGTTTCTCCGCGTGCGGGAATCAGGTGTATTTTTGGTGGAACAGTATATCCTGGCGTCATAGACAATTTGGATCCGATGAAATTTGTGTAGGCCCGCGCACTCGCGTGCAGAGGCTAGCTTGCATTTGATGCGGTTAGGCATATATAGTCACGCGGCAGATATTTTCTATTGTACTGTCTCATCGGTTTCCATTAAGGAAGAATTGCAAAAAGAAAATGACGGTTTCCGAAGTAACTACCAGAATTGTATTTCATGAAAATGTGTTGCTCTTCACAACTGTCAAAATCATTAAAATCACATCCGGTGGTTTTTCTACTGAATTTTGTTGGCAATAATTCTTTGTATTTACTGACGGAGCCGAGTTTGGGAAAACAAAAAAGCTTCGCAAAAACATGATAGTTTAACTTCCTCGTCTAACCTAAGCCACAGTACACTGTAATGAGACATCACACAGTTTGTAACATTAACTGAACAAGTAAAATCCTCTTTGGTAAAATGGGTCTCTCCCATAGCCGCGGTGTAAATCCCGAAGGGAGGGGGCGGAGACGCCTCCCACTGGAAAGGAATGGGTCATAGCAACAAACTTCCCTTAGTTTTTGTTCTGCTGAAAAAAAGAGGGTGATCATGATATTCTCATGCCAAATGTGACCACACAAAGAAAATAAAATCAGCTTGGGGAACATGTATAAAGAAGAGCATCTAAGCGAAATGCTTACATAGCGCCATCTGCTTTCTTTTCGAATTGCTAAAAGTTCGGAAAGGCAAGTTCCAGTGGGTCCTACGTGGTTGTTTTTATTTGTCTCATACACTTTACGCTTCGTTTTTCCGACGTCGGACTTATCAGGCATCGGACTTATGAGGCATCGGACCTATGAGGCGGAATAAAAAAATGTTATGCTTAATAAGTCCGACGCCTCATAAGTCCGAAATTTCGGACTTTTGAGGCGTCGGACCTCTGAGGCGTCGGACTTATGATACGGCCCCGGTAGATTGCGATTTGAAAAGTTGACTCTTTCGCTTTTTGTTATTTTTTTTTGCAGATTTTCTGCTGGTGGCCGACAAGAATAAATCGGCCATCTTTATGGGCAGCATGGAGGACTTGGACCTGAAACCTCTTCCACTGGGCAATATAACAGCTCCAGTCGCTGTGGACTACGACCCGGTCAATAGCATGATATATTGGACCGACTACATGCAAACGATGATCATCCGTGCGCATCTTAACGGCAGTCGAAGACAGATACTGGTACACACAGACCTTGTGGGTAAGTTCTTTAGCATCGTCCACCTAAGAAAAAGTAAAGATTGTCTCAATTCAAAATGACTCGATGTTTTGCTGTAAGGGCTAGCCTATTGTCCTCTGGCTGAGTCACTGACCGACTGTCTGCCTGACTTTAGCCAAGACCGAGTTGACTGACTGACTGAGTCACGGAGTATATTCCTAAACTTCGACTTTCGGGTCCGACTCAACTTCCATTTCCCTGTAGATCCTGGAGGTCTGTCCCTGGACCACAGATCCAGACTGATGTTCTGGACAGATGGTCGTCCGCGAAGAAAAATAGAGCGAGCTACGATGGACGGGGGTGATCGGCAAGCTATCGCCAGCCAAAGCGTCGGGAGTCCGAGGGCAATAGTCACCGACTGCAAAGCAAGGTTAGTTTTTCATGACGTCTTTATTCAATTGTTCTTGATGCGTTTCTATACTGCGTGCGGAACGGTTATAATGGGTACATGCACGCAAAACCGAGTACATGCATGCAAATTCAACGGAAGTGTTCAAAACACTTGTGTAAGTTTTTTATTTGGTTTTATGACATGTTTAATTTAACAGACATGTCTACTGGTCGAGTTTTGGGGACCAGGGCAACATTGAGAGAGTGAACTACGATGGTAGTCACCGTGTTGTCATAGTGGGTGTGTCCATCACGTGGCCTAACGGTATAGCTCTCGACCTCAAAGGTATTACAAACGAAGAATGGAATAACATTCAAATCAAAATTTAAAAATGGCAGGCTTACAAAAAAAATCATAAAGGAAAGAAAACAAAATAGTTCTATCTACTGAAATTACCTTGTCAAGTCCATCACAAGTCCTGTCAGAAGTACATGTATTAACAAGTCTTCCACAATTTCGGCCACAAGCGACAGTGGATCAGTGGACAATTGTCAAAACGTTTATTTAATTAGCTTGAATATTACTGTTCTGTACATTTGAAAATTCAACTCTCTCACATTTGACCCAGGTGGTTGGTTGTACTGGTGTGATGCCAAGAACAAGAACATCGAGCGGTGCGATCTTCAAGGCAGCAATCGTGAAGTCATCATGAGCGATCACCGCATACATCCCTTCGGCCTGGCCATCTACGAAGACTCCCTGCTGTGGACGGACTGGCATGCTTTTTTCTTGTTCCAGTGGAACATGACTCTGATGGACTGGACAGAAGTAGGACCAAACATCTTCCAAATGGCAACTGGTGTACACGTTCACGTTGCCCCAGGTCAAACTTTCAAGTATTCTAAATGGATTTTTTTTTGTGGTGGTGGGGGGTGATGGGCAAGACACATTTTAATTCTAAAGAAATGTCCAGACCTAAAATACCCCAACAATAATTAATGTGGACGGTACACAGCGCAATACGGCATCTGAGCTCTCTGTCTCAAGCGGGCGCCATTTTCAGCCGATGTCATCACTCGTGCACAAAATATAACGAAAAGCCATTCCTATTTTGTTTTTGCTACAATTTCTTTTCCATCACAGGAATTTATTGCAAAGATCTGCGTTTGCTCAACTTCGTTTCATTACTAATTACTTGTGTCTCCTCCCTATATAGACAATGGCCATGACACCGAAGTCCCTGATGGTACCATCCAATCAAGTAAGTTTTGGGACACAACCATCATTTGTTTTTTTGCACGTAACTCCATATCCATGACCACTATAACAAAACTAACGCTCAATTCTATATACTCACTGTGCGTATCCTCTTTGTCCATTCCGTACCTACAGACTTTGGGAACATAACCGACATTCAACCACTTGTTGGTACTGCTGTATCAGGTAAGATGTAACAGAATTCAACGACTTGTGATTCTCCTCCATAGAAAAATAGTGAAAAGGCTTGGAATCCGCGGAGTTCATACTCAATACGCCCCTTCTCTCGCTAGACGCGAGTTTAAAGTTTTCTGGATCAATCTTGCATCTTGCCACTCGATATTAAATGCTTTTCAGAACGCGCTTGATCGGATTCTGAATGCTCGAGTTACTTCTGCCTGTTTTCTAGGCCTCAATCTCGACGTGGAAGATCAGGAAAGTATGGAGGCAAGTGACTACATGTACGTGCCGCATAGATCTGTTGCTGTGGTACATACAGCGAGCGTCTTCGCATTGTTCATTCTGCAGCTTCTTCTGATAAACTTCAAATGAGGTATATACCATAACATCCGTGGGGAGGCGGTTGATTCTTCGTGAAAAAACCCTCAAATTTTGCATTTATTTACACATGTGAAGAATAAACAAATGGAATTTTTCATCAGCATATATCATAGACAATGCCTATAGAGAGCACCCCATGTGTTAAAATAAGGCTCGTTTTAAAATCGTAAAAATGTACACACTACTTCAAGAACAATCCTAAAAAAAAAATCAAGACTGCAAATTTTAGAATGACAGCTTTAATTGCTGATGTTTCCTACTTTATGATGCTTGCTTCGGTTTTTTACACAGGGATGGCGGAAAGTCTTCTTGGTTCTTTGATGCCACAAGACTGTGGAAGATTGGTGCTCGCACTTGAAGACGCACACGGACGATTATCTTGTCGCCTTTTCAGTTCATTCTTACTCGGAGGTTGCGTTCGCGGCTTTTATGCTGTAAAAAAAGAATCGGAAAAGCGAACTTTGAATAGGTACACAAACAGAACGATCTGTAATTGTGTTTTTTTTTAATGCGAAACACCATTTTATTTGGCGGTTTCCATGCCGTTCAAAATAAGCTGAGTGTAATTGTTTAGTAAGATTTTTTTTGCGTTTGTGGACGGTCAGACCGCTGATTTTGAGGTTGTGAGAAACGAACGTATACAGATCTCTTTTGAGTGGGAAGCGGGGCTTATAAAGAATTTAAGGAAGAACAGTTTAAAAATAAAAATATTATTTAACAACTTCATCAAACTGAAATCCGTCCAACTTTGAATTTTTGTAGATCTTTTTTTTTTAAATTTATTTATTATTATTTTTTTTTAAAGTGAATTCATTTACACAACAGCCCTATATTTGGTGTACATTTGCAGGAAAAATAAAAAAGAAAATATAAGCCTATAGGTGCACCTTTAGAACTTGATATTAGCGCTAATACCAAAAAGGAAGGTAGGCCCCATTTTACTTTCCCATTTGTTAAAAAAGTAACCTGGAATATTTTACAAACATGCCTATTTATTTGTGACTATCAAAAACAAAATTTTTGTCACAAAAATGCAATGTGCAACGCCCGCTTCACAAGGGTTTTTATGCAGCAGCGTATCCAGCTTTTGATTTGGGGGACCGCACATCCGCGCCGAAATGTTTTTTTCTCCGGACACTGGGCCTCCGTAAAATCAAAAAGCAGGGGGCTTGTTCCCATCTTCCAAATGGGGGCGCTCTTCAAAACTAACAATTATTATGCATACTACATATTATATGGACATTTTCACGGCGCATTGTAATGGTTGATGAGCGGGTTTTCTTTGGTGGGATTGATGTCAGAAGAACTCTATAAAAATGTATTTCAATCATTCCTAACAACAAAAATTTGGTCAAAAAAATCAGCCAGTGATCCCCCCCCCCCCACCCCACGACTGGATACGCCCAGGCGCGGTTCTAGAACCAATATTTTTGGGGGGCTAGCACGGTGGATCCAGAATTTTTTCAGGGAGGCGTGCTGAAATGTACACCGGTTATTTTTTCCAGACACTTAGGCCTCCGAAAATCAATAGGGGGGGGGGGGGCTCATGCCATATTTTCAATGGGGAGCGCCAATAAAATCCTAAAATCATTCACACTATATTAACTAATGCACCCTTGTCACGGCTATTTCTTCTTTAGGGGGAGAAAGTTCGCATGTACATCACAATCCTTCTTTTTGCTAACGCAATTTTGCTAACGCAATTTTTTTTTTACGATATTTATTTTGGGGGGGCTAGACAAAATTTGGGGGGATCTACAGCCCCCCCTAGCCCCCCCCCCCCCGTAGAACCGCGCCTGGATACGCCACTGATATTATGTCTGACATAATTTTGACTAGTGATATATTTTAAAACTACGTTTGGAAAAATACCTGGGGCACATTGAGAGAACGGAAAATACTTAATTTATCATGGGTGAATTCTTTTCGAATTTACTGATATATTATACATGATTGTCCAGCGATAAGCAAAAACGTGAAGTCACCCATGGTCTGCAACATTCTTTGTACGGTCTGCTGTTTTACTGAACATAAATAATATCCTAGAGTTTTCAGCATTAAAATTGTGTTGATTCAAAAGCAATAAAACAGATACTCCGTTAAATCTTTGGTTTGTTTAGCATTTGTAGGCCTACTTACCCGCATCTCGTGACCATGTGTTTATTCGTGAACGTACATTTTGATCCTAAAATAAGCTGCGCTATTCACTATTAAACCTTTCTTCAGTGTATTCACCATATACATTTTTTTTGGAACCGACGGTGTGACTGTTTTCTTTTTGGTCATACTAGGCCGTTCGGATTCGACGCACGTGATGAACGTGCACGCGCGTGCTGTCGAAATTGAATAATGAAAACGCCACGCCAGATCATTATGATTGACCCTAGACTGTTTGTTATGGTTACATTATGTTGTAGTACTTCCTTCAATTTGGTTTTAATGATGTTGCAGAAAAACAATCTAACTTCCGAACAGAGATCTTCAGGTAGTGTTGGACTGGCATCAAGTCTAGGCCCCCTATGTGTTTCCACGCCTCAATGGGCTTGTTTACAATTTGACAGCGAACTCATGTTTCAGCCCCATAGACCGTGCGTGCATTTAGTTGTCTTCTCACGCATGCGCAATGGTTTCCTCCGCGTCGTCGGCTTGCAAACAGCGGTAGCAGACGACGCACTGAACGATTGTCTGTTTTTCATGTCTTAAAATGTATCCTTCTCAAACGTACTTAAAAGATGATTCAAACCAAAAGTTATCAGTAGACCAAGTGAACAAAGATATAAATTGTCTCTACAGTGTGGTAACGGCGCTAAAAACCTTTTCAAATATATAAAAAAAGCAATAATTATGGACAAAAAACGTACAAAAGATTACAAACGGAGCGGCGCGTGGCGCGTGGCTAGCCATAATGTTTACGGGCCAGATTCCAGGGTCTGTGTACAGGTACGTGCACACTAACGTTACATTCAACGAAAAAAACGTATAACGTGAGACCTTACTTTTCTCATTGAAACGGTTTCCGACTTAAATGATATTTATACATCGCACTTTCCGTGGCATCCTTTACCATTTTTCAGTGAAGACAAGTTTACAATTACTCGGCAAAACTGAAAAATTATCCCCTAAACTGTCGCCTGTTTTGAATTTGTGACCCAATACTTTCGTACTACACGACACGGAAAAACAAAAAAAATGCATCAAATACTCTCTGGTTTTTTGCGCTAAGGTTTGCAGAAGTGACTTTGATTGCCTAAAATTCCTGTCCACGTGGAAAAAAAAATTTATCAAAGTATTTCGAGCGTGATGTTGACCGATACTTCAGTGGGTCAAACTGCGACTGCAAACATCCATGTTTGCTGATTATCAGTACTTCATATTTTGAGTGCGCATGCGCGCAAACTAAATGAGCGGCTGAAACATACGTGAACTATGCATACCTTCGGTATAAACCGTTGACGTGTTAAACACCTGCTGTATATATGCAATACATGTTCAGCACAAGTGCTCAACAAAATCGATCATACGTCTCAGTACAGCGCCTACATGTACACCTGTATAAAAGTGTATCGTACTGCACTGCCAACTTTTAAACTCCGAGCTGATCAGGGACCATGGACGGTAAGAAACAGTCCACGGAGTTATAACATGATGTCAAGTTACAATTCTGTAAACAATATTACGGTTATCTGAAAAGAAATCATTCATGTCGATCGCCAGTGTTGCCTTGCATGTACAGTGTATAGCCTATACTTTGTACTTGTGCATTGTACTAACGTGACTATGCTTTTCGCAACTCAGAAAGTCCCGTGTTGTCCATAGAGCAAGGAACAGTGCGTCCTACACCATTTTAACGCACAAACCATACAACGCTCCTGCAGGGTGTCGGGGGAGGGGGGTTGGGGGGTTGGAAGGACTTATTTGAGAACATTTTGGTCACTACCATAATTAGTAATACTTTTCCACTTTGTAATTTAGTGGTACCAGTTGATTTAAATGATTAAATGGCCCTCAATCGATTTATTTTGCCAAAATAAGATTTTTACAAAAAAAATATTTAAATCAGTGATTTAAAACAAAAAATTAAATTTCATTTTCAGCCAACGTTACCGATCCCTCGAACTCTACGTTGCCTCCTTTCGTACCACCCCCCTGGCGTTGGAATGTCTCTGTGGCACTGTGTATGGCCATTATTGGCATATTGGCTAATGGTGCACTCCTGCTGGTAAGATAATGGCGAAAGCGAACTAGCGAAGTTCAATATATGCTTTTTTGCCCGTGAAACATTACATATAATTGCTGAATTGTAAACAAACAACACGAACTCTGTTTTTGCCTTCATTCTTCCCTTCAATCTGTGAATGACTTGGCACGTACGCGTTATTAGTTATGTGAATATAGGCCTACATGTACTACGTACGATTTTTACAACAGTGGAGAAAAAAAATTCAAATTTTGGTAGGCCCTAAACCTATTTGATAGGCCTCCATACTTTGCATTGTGCGGTAAATTCCGTGTGGTTTGTTTTGTTTAACATTGCAACAGTGTAAAACTTGTGACATCGTGTTTTAAAAGGCTCAATAATTATTTTTGTTGAAATGTGTATCATAATTTGAACCACCCTCGTGCAAACGGAGAAACCTCAAAGTTATTTGTCATAGGTTCCTGTTACCTGTTCTCTACAATGGGTATAATGGTGACATTCTTTCGTTCTGCCCCCCCCCCGCTCCCTCCCCCTACACAGGTGATTTTACTGAACCGGCACTTGCGCACGACTTCCAACATCTTGGTATGCAACCTAGCCATCGCAGATCTGATGATGTTCGTCTTTACTGTGCCTATGTCGACGGTGAGCTGGCTGTTCCTAAGCTGGCCTAGAGGTGCCTTTGGTAGTTTCCTGTGTAAGATGGGAGGTGGATCTTGGGTTCTAGCTCAGTCTTTGTGCGCCACTTCACTCACCGCTGTCAGTATCGAGCGATATTGCTCACTGCAACGTAGGATCCAAATGAAACGCACAGTAGCAATTCTTGTGGTTGTTTGGTGCATTGGTGTTCTCTTTACCATTCCCCTACTGGTCCTGGGCCACACTCGCTACGCTGCATACACTGATATGAACCTTTGTATCCTTCTCCCGCTTGGTATCGGTGGAATCCGCGCTTACCTCACCACGTATGCTATCCTGACTTATTTCTTACCTGTTTTGATCATAACTTGTTGTTACGTGGGGATGGCTAGGGTTTTGTTCAGTCGTGGTAGTGGTGAATCCATTGAGAGCGTTCGTGCGCGCCGTCGTCTGGCGATTGTCGTTCTTTTTCTAGCAATCGCCTTCACCGTCTTTTGGTTCCCGTATCACTTCATCCATTTCTTTTTCCTCTACTCGGACCTGGAAACCATTTTATCTAGCAATTATGATGTTTACATTCGACTGACTGAGATTGCCCACGTCCTCATTTATGTCAATTCCTGTCTCAATCCGTTCGTAGTCTTCATCGTCAGTCGTGTTCATCGCAAACCACTTCTTGACTTTCTTTGTTGTCGTAAGAAGCAAGACGGATCGAAGCTTGATCGCCGTTATGCACCCGTACCTGATGGCGCGTATGCAGAGACAACAATTAGCGCTAACTAGTGTGGGAGAGAAGCAGCTTTGGTACATAATAATAATATTAATGAACAGTTTTTATATAGCGCAAAATTACAATGAAGTCTCAAAGCGCATGTGGAAAGTTAAATAGTGAAACCAGGACTATAAAATACCCAAATTACAGAAAATACAGAAAGAACTACATACCATGTTGACTTAATCTGTTGATGGGTTCTCTCTTGAAAATGAGATTTTTTTAAAAGCTTTTTGTTGGATATCTAGGAAGAGAAACAGCGGACGATGACTTGCTTTTGTTCTAGGGGCGGAGCATGAGTGTGTGTGTATGAGAGGGCTAGGTATAATTATGTATTCTTCATTTTATTCATTCTTAATGCTCATCTATCTGATGCGATTTTACCGGTGCAAGTTGGATAAAGAGACGGGGGTTATACACATCAGGTTGGGCGAGGAGACTCCCAAGTATGTGTATTTTTTTTAAACTCAGCTTTTAATGTTGTTTGTGTATAGTTGGTGATTGGGCTTCCAATAATATAAGTCGCATATTTTTGTAATTGCAAATTGTATCAATAACCATTTTTAGTAGCTTTCAGTTGGATACTGGTTTGACCGTATATTATGCTGTTTAAATGATGTAAATATGTTGTGTCCATTCAATTCCAGTTTTGAGAAATTGCTATAGCGTTTGCTCAAATTGCTTGAATTGTATAAAAGAAAAGGTCTGAAGGTATATTTTTTTGCATACGCATCATTGCAAAAAAAAAAAAAAACAGCTGTAAATTATCTGTAGAATATTTTTATAATTTTTTAATTTTCAAAAAGGATTCTGGTTGATCTGAGTTTTGTTTATTTAAACATCATCAATTTCAAAAGATTGTTATGGAAATAACTTGAAGAAAATAATTTTTTTATCTTTTACACAGATACTGCATGCGCTTAAACTTTTTTCGGTCATATAGCTACCTTTTGCCTTTTCAGATTTGTACAAGAACTTAAATCACAAATTAAGGCTTTCATTTAATTATATTTTAGAGGAGGTTCCATTTAAGTAGATCATGTAACCGTTTTATTCTCATAACCATGTGTTTTGTTGTTGATGTTGGTTTTAAACAAATACTTTCGGGGAAGGACTCTCAAATTGTTTTCGTAAATAAAGTTCAAAACAGATAAGAATATCGTCAGTCCCATTGCGTTTGTTTTGACTGGAAGAGATTAAAATGTATATAAAAGCTGTGTTTTGTCGCCACACTGAAGCCCTTGAACCTTGACCCTGTAAGAAAACAAACACATGAGCTTCCTAATAAAAAAACACGAGCTTCTGTAGTCGTTTTTTAACTTAGAAATTTGCTCGGAGCAGGGTATATTATGAATCAGACGTCGATACCACACTCGGCGTTACAGATAATGGCCCAATGCTGGTATTGTACACCGTAGTTCACCACGGACCAGATAATGGCTTTGACTCACTGGAGAGGATTAAAAAAGAGTAAAGTAGGACATTTGGCATGTGATAAAAAACCCAATCGGTTGGGATTACAATCCCTTAAAAACTAGGATTTAATACAATTATTTGAAGAGCGTTTTGGGTTTGTTATCGTCGCCATTAGGGAACAGTAAATAGCGCCCCACTCGAGCGGTTTATTTGAAGGTTGCGAATGTGTTTTTTTTTATTTATGGCGGTCAGTGACCAAGACACGTCAGGGAACGGTCAAGGTCTAATCTATGTAATCTTATTAAACTGCATATTCTATTCTATGTCATCTTATTAAACTATCTTATTAAACTGCATTTAAATAGGCTGGTATAGTCATATCATTATAACGTCGGGCGTGTCCACCGTGGTGTTGCCAGTAGTGAACCGCCAGCCAAAAGGTGTACACCCCGTGTACTAAGAAGATGCCCGCCTGCACCTACGCCGAGTATCCCTGAACACTTGTAGGAGGGTTAAGTACCGGTAATTAAACAATATCCTTTCCTCCTCAAGGCCCTGACCCTGGAGAAGCCGACCATGGTCTATGATACGTAAACAGATTCGGCGACTTTATGCAATATAGACTGCGTATGACATCAAGAAACTGACCAATCAGAAGGCGCCTTCTATACGAGCGTAATTCGAGCTCCCCGCGTGCGTGAACGCGGCATCGAAAGTGACCAATCACAATCTTAGTCCTGATTTCGGACTGTTCGGACTGAAATGACGTCACGCATGCTTAGATATATCAGACGTTATACAGGAGACTTGGCTCCGTGGATACCGGGTGATAGTCAAGGCCAGGGAACCAGAATAATTCTTTGCTTGGCCCACACTCACTGTCGGCCATTATTTTTCACACTTTCAAACTGAGCGACATAAAAGGACTTTTTCTGTAAGTGAAAAACGTTTGTGTGCTTGTTTTTAACGGTATGGTAGGCCAATTATGTGGCCTCAAAGACGGATAGTTGCAGACCAGTAAATACACTATAATAGATCTCTGTGAAAACTACGCCCACTTCCAAAAATTATTATGAAAAAATACTCACAACTCTCCAAGGTGTTTTGAGACACACATCAAATTAAAGCTTATTTCATCAGCTTTCACTTTCTGTGCAAGTTTTGGGGAAGTTATAACCATGTCTTTTGGGAGAAAATTCAATCCAAAGATGATCACCCCTAAAAAGTTGTCCTGAAGCCCATCGCCATTTTGAAAAAAAGGAGCATACGCGCGCACCATTGCAGAATAGAGCAGTTTTAGAACCCAAAGTTTCCTCTGAATTTCACAGAAATACGAGCTCGCAGTCCTCTTCACGGCTTCCACCCTTCTTTGTTACAAACCCTCAAGATCATGGCCCACAAAATAGCAAAAACATGGAGAGCATGCGAATCGTGATTTGGCCAGCGTATAGGCAACTTTTTTTCGGCCTATTTACATGGACTTCACCCTGATGTAGGTCGGGATCACGACCGGACAATAAAAAGAAACTGAGTTTTGGGGATTGAAAAGTTAATTGTGCTCGATGCGATGACGTTCTGGGAGGATAAATGCCATTAGCACTTTTCCTGTTGGCTTCAAAACCCACCAAAAAAAGAAAATAAGTGAAAGGGATCGCCTTTTGGGTACAGAATTGTGATTTTGTTAACCGGGTATGGCATTAACCATAAAAAAATTCGACTGTGCTCATGCATGCTTATAAAACTTAGATCTCGAGATCAAGCTTAGAAGGTATTTTTTAAAATAAAAATCAGTCTGTAATTTTGTTCTTATCAAAATTATTTATTTGGCCGATTAAAACAATGTAGCAGATACACCTCCTCACATGTGAAGCCATTACCAAAAGAAACCGCCACAAACAGGATTAACAAAAACAATTTGCACAAAATGAAAATTGTAAAAACATTATAATCAGTATATAAACATTGTTTCAATTTGATTAAAAGTAACAAGGTAGCTTCTGCCCCCACCACATCTCACAAGACCATGATTGAGTGAAAAGCCATCTTGTTATAGGAAGAAGACAGACAATTTTCTTGTAGGAATCTGCTGGGCAAGTATACATGTACATTGTACACACAGTATTCTTCACAGTTTGACTTGAAGAGTGTAAACAATCTGATTTGAACAAATTATGAATATCTGGGTTTGTTTTTTTAGTACAAACATTCGATCGACACACTGAGGCATAATTCTTGTGTGAATTTATAAATCGGTCACAGACAGTGAACTGTTGAGTCTGGTCTGTATAATTATAACAATAACTTGGTATATTTCCCAAGAAACATGGAAAGTTCATCGACAAAGAATAAACAAATCTTGTACTGTAGTAATAATCACCACCTTCTCATGAGAATCACCGCATGGCGCCATGCTGGACTACGCAGTGCGAGTAAACCTGACCAATAATATCCTTCCTTTCTTGGTGTCACTTTCATTTTGTAAACTCGAATTTTGTCAACAAATTGAGTTTGTGGGAGGTCAGAATAAACGATAAAACTGTGTGTCATTGTTTGAATTAATACCACCACCAAATACTTTCAACAACAAATTAGCGACATGAAGTCATTAAGGTTGTCTTATTGTGGGTAATATTAGTTCAGGTGCATTTTCAGTGATGATGTTGTACACCTGGATTACTGCTTATCCATCCTTTGGCTGAAGAGTTTCTTTAGAAATGTCATAAGTAAATGGAACTTTCTCATTATTTGCAAGCACCTTATACCCATTGTTGTCTTTTGGAAAACAGTCCATGAGATTCGGTCCTTGCTTCGCTTCAAGTTGTCGCAGAAACACGTTCAGTGAAGAGACGACAATGCAAGCTACTCCCATCATGCAGATAACGCAAGTAGATCCAAACAGGTAGGAGGCAAGGAGGGGTCCAATAAGAAATGAAGCCGCCCAGCCCACGTTGAGCATAGAAAAGACGAGACCGTTGGCTGTGGGATAGCGTCTAGTTGCAAGGGTGGCACACATTGACAGCAACGTGAAACGCGCTGCGGTGGCAAAGATGAAGTGAGTACACAGTACAGCACCGGCTGCTAAGATGCTGGGGGAGAAGTTCACAAGAAGCAAGGGTAGACCTGTCATACAAAGAGTTGCCATGCAGAAGATCCAGGATCGATCCAGCAGGACAGATAAGATCTGAGCGGCGGCAATGCTGCCAGTAATGGTTGCCACTCCACACAATCCAAGAACGAATCCCATCATGTCTGGGCCCGCCCCGAAGGTAGATTTCATCCACACAGCAACCGATGGTTCCAAGGAAGACTGGCCAAGATTTGCAAAGACGAAGCAAATCGACACGATCATGAGCTGGACGTCGCAGATTACCCTCCGCCGAACAGCTGAAGATGAGATTTGCTCGCATTTGTCCTCTGCGTAGGATTCGTCTTTTGAACGAAAATTGTCAGTTCTGAATGTTATCAATACGCCGATGATGAGAAGCAAAGAGATGGGTAGAAACAGGAGGAACACTCGATGCTTCAAATATCCGTACAATTCTCCAATGAAAAGTCCCGCAAAGAAATTAAATGCCATTTTCCACATGGCTATCGCCATCACGTTGGCGCACTCTGGCGATGCCTCGGCGTACACATCTCTTATACGAGCTATTGCTATGGTCTGTGTACAGGCACTCACGACGCCTTGAAGAACACGATTGATTGAAACAATCCAGATGGATGTGCCGAGGAATCCAAAAAGAAGACACTTTAAGACACCCACCAGTAGGCCTGCAATGATCACCACGTCGAACCCACACTTGTCGGCAACCATGCCGGCAAGAGGTGATAACATAATCTCTACAAGTCCGGTCGTAAAGAAAATGGCACCGATTGTGAAACTGGCTCTTGTTTCTAATTCTTCGTCTGCATCGGTTTCTGATTCCGTATAGTCCAAAATGACGTCAGTGGCTGACCATTCCCACTCGGTAACAATCGGCACGACGGCTCCGTGCAGACAGCTGTCCAGATATAACGCTCCGATGCTAGTGATAATCCTCAGCCACTTTGTCTCTGGAGCAATATTTGCCATGATGTTCTTTTTAAAGAAAGTTAAGAGCAGTCGGTCGCTGGAAGAGTTTTGGAGAAGATTCAGATTCAGTAGCTTCGTAATAGACGCCTATACGTGCATAAAGCTTGAGATCACCGGGAGTATGTGCAGGCTAGGACACGCCGACAGTAACGTCACACCCGACAGTCAAAGCTCTGTGACAAAAAGTGAGAATCCTTGTTGTACTAACACAAGGTGACATCACCAGTCTTCAACAACACACCAACGCTGCGCGTGCATGCGCGAGTGAGCAGCTAGTACAAAGCGAGGGAGGTACAATACGGAATAGAGGTCAATGGGTATAGTGCCCCGCCATTACTATGATCATAGATCTAAAGCTATGACCATGGATCTAAAGCTATGACCATGGAGCAGTTCCTTGCTCTTCCGTTGATCGTGACCACTGCCAGGCGACGCGATGCGGGAGTGGTCCTGGTATAAGTTATTATTATACCAAACAAGTATAGTAAAGCTGGCCTCAGATCGACCCACGATTTGCTTGCGCCACGACGGAACCGCCGGCATCAAGCAGAAAAATAATGCCCAGGTCACAAAACTGAGAAATCGTGGGATGGTCGCGGAACACGTCGCAGAAGTTGAAATTTTTCTACTCTTGCGACTGTTGATTTTATTTGAGCGCCGACTGACGCCGATCGTTTTAATTATCGTCGCAGTTACACTCAAGTCGCACGAAATCGGCGACTGAGTTGTTCCCGACGGTCGTAGATCAGACGCAGTTTGATCCTGAAAAATCGGTCGCCGACTGAATTGTGGCATCGCAAGGTGAAGGTCGACCTGAGGCCGGCTTAAAAGCAGCCAGGCAGCAGGGCTTCCCTGCTATAGCTTGAATCCGTCATAGTCTGGTTCAAGTTGACAGCCATGTTCAGAGTAGTTCCACTGAGATTATAACAAAAAGGGTTTTGGCGAAGAAAGACCTGCGCGACGAACCACTTGTTGCATGCGCAGTTATTCAGAGTTAGTCGCGCAAGCAGTTATATTAAGTCATGCGTGTATGTCACAAGAGGAACGCACCCTCGGGGTTTTTGGTCAATTATTAAGATCTTTGGGTTTTTTTTTATTGCAAAGGTTAGTTTTATAGCCAAACCGAACAAACATTACGAAATTGGTTGTTTTATAACAGATTGGCCCGTTTTCAGGGCCAGCTCCCCCTTTTCAAAATGGAATGTGCCACAGGGATGCAGGCGAACTTTATGAGGTTATTTCTAGGGTGGTGGAAAGTGAAAAATGGGGTCGTATCTATTATGGTCGATAGAGTCGTACCTATGGTCGATTAAAAAACTAAAATCCGTGCAACCACCAGGCATAATATGCATATTAAGGCCAGCAAACGGTGCCATAACCTCTTGGATGAGGCATGACATTTTAAGGACAGAGAGAAGAGCTGTTGACAAAGACATTTTTCAATATTTAAGAAGAAAACAAAATGTGGATCCATCTCACAGGGTTTTAATTAACACATGTGGTCAACCATGTCGGTCTCATAGTACACATTTCTTTCGGAAACTCAGCCGAGAAATAACCTAAATCCGACACTAAAACTGAACTGAAAATGACCCACAAATTCTTAACAGTATGCTGATTCATTATAACGTGTACGATTTAATTTTGAGGCAGGCTTGTGCCTCCTATGCCATTGTTACCCAACACGCCCCCCCCCCGATATCTCAAAAGAATTCCTGAGATTACGGGAACACGATGACCAACACAAAAGAGGGAGAGATCGGGGGTGAAGCATCCCCTCCTACGCGTATATATTGCTTCAACTGAGGTCACTTGCAGTGCTCATTTGCCTATAATACCAGTATCGATCATCTGCCAAGCATTTTTACCTTTTTGTTACTATTCACGAATATTTGTGAGTGTTCCAGTTCATATGAAGCAGGCCACTTGCATAAACACCCACCCTTTATCATCTTCAATAACTTTTGTACCGAAGCTCTTTTATCTTTTTGTCAGTTTCCCATCCCGAGTCCGCAAAGTTGCATTATGATTGATACCTGCATGCTTGATCGGTGGCCGCGTCAATTCCGGAACTTTGGTCTGACCAGAGACCGAATATTTTTTTTGGGGGGGGGGCCTAATATTGTGGGTAATATTAGTTCAGGTGCATTTTTAGTGAGGATGTTGTATATCTGGATTACTGCTTATCCATCCTTTGGCTGAACAGTTTCTTTAGAAATGTCATAAGTAAATGGAACTTTCTCATTATTTGCAAGCACCTTATACCCATTGTTGTCTTTTGGAAAACAGTCCATGAGATTCGGTCCTTGCTTCGCTTCAAGTTGTCGCAGAAACACGTTCAGTGAAGAGACGACAATGCAAGCTGCTCCCATCATGCAGATGACGCAAGTAGATCCAAACAGGTAGGAGGCAAGGAGGGGTCCAAGGAGATATGAAGCCGCCCAGCCCACGTTCAGTATAGAAAAGACGAGACCGTTAGCTCTGGGATGGCGTCTAGTTGCAAGGGTGGCACACATTGACAGCAACGTTAAACGCGCTGCGGCGGCAAAGATGAAGTGAGTACACAGTACAGCACCGGCTGCTAAGATGCTGGGGGAGAAGTTCACAAGAAGCAAGGGTAGACCTGTCATACAAAGAGTTGCAATGCAGAAGATCCAGGATCGATCCAGCAGGACAGATAAGATCTGAGCGGCGGCAATGCTGCCAGTAATGGTTGCCACTCCACACAATCCAAGAACGAATCCCATCATGTCTGGGCCCGCCCCGAAGGTAGATTTCATCCACACAGCAACCGATGGTTCCAAGGAAGACTGGCCAAGATTTACAAAGACGAAGCAAATCGACACGATCATGAGCTGGACGTCGCAGATTACCCTCCGCCGAACAGCTGAAGATGAGATTTGCTCGCATTTGTCCTCTGCGTAAGATTCGTCTTTTGAACGAAAATTGTCAGTTCTGAATGTTACCAATACGCCGATGATGAGAAGTAAAGAGATGGGTAGAAACAGGAGGAACACTCGATGCTTCAAATATCCGTACAATTCTCCAATGAAAAGTCCCGCAAAGAAAGTGAATGCCAATTTGAACATGGCTATCGCCATCACGTTGGCGCACTCTGGCGATGCCTCGGCGTACACATCTCTTATACGAGCTATTGCTATGGTCTGTGTACAGGCACTCACGACGCCTTGAAGAACACGATTAATTGAAACAATCCAGATGGATGTGCTGAGGAATCCAAACAGAAGACACTTTAAGACACCCACCAGTAGGCCTGCAATGATCACCACGTCGAACCCACACTTGTCTGCAACCATGCCGGCAAGAGGTGATAAAATCATCTCTACAAGTCCGGTCGTAAGAAAAATGGCACCGATTGCGAAACTGGCTCTTGTCTCTAATTCTTCGTCTTCATCGGTTTCTGATTCCGTAGAGTTCAAAATGACGTCAGTGGCTGACCATTCCCACTCGGTAACAATCGGCACGACGGCTCCGTGCAGACAGCTTTCCAGATATAACGCTCCGATGCTAGTGATAATCCTCAGCCACTTTGTCTCTGGAGCAATATTTGCCATGATGTTCTTTTTAAGTTTAAGTTAAGTTAAAAGCAGTCGGTCGCTGGAAGAGTTTGGAGAAGATTCAGATTCAGTAGCTTCGTAATGAACGCCTATACGTGCATAAAGCTTGAGATCACCGGGAGTATTTGCAGGACACGCCGACAGTAACGTCACACCCGACAGTCAAAGCTCTGTGACAAAAAGTGAGAATCCTTGTTGTACTAACACAAGGTGACATCACCAGTCTTCAACGACACACCAACGCTGCGCGTGCATGCGCGAGTGAGCGGCTAGTACAATGCGAGGGAGGTAGAATACGGAATAGAGGCCAATGCCCCGCCATTACTATGACCATAAAGCTATGACCATGGATCTAAAGCTATGACCATGGATCTAACGCTATGACCATGGATCTAAAGCTATGACCATGGAGCAGTTCCTTGCTCTTCCGTTGATCGTGATCACTGCCAGGCGACGCGATGCGGGAGTGGTCCTGGTATAATTTATACCGAACAAGTTCGTCAGATCGACCCACGATTTGCTTGCGCCACGACGAAACCGCCGGCATCAAGCAGAAAAATAATGCTCAGGTCACAAAACTGAGAAATCGTGGGATGGTCGCGGAACACGTCGCAGAAGTTGAAATTTTTCTACTCTTGCGACTATTGATATATTTGAGCGCCGACTGACGCCGATCGTTTTAATTATCGTCGCAGTTACACTCAAGTCGCACGAAATCGGCGACTGAGTTGTTCCCGACGGTCGTAGATCAGACGCAGTTTGATCCTGAAAAATCGGTCGCCGACTGAATTGTGGCATCGCAAGGTGAAGGTCGACCTGAGGCCGGCTTAAAAGCAGCCAGGCAGCAGGGCTTCCCTGCTATAGCTTGAATCCGTCATAGTCTGGTTCAAGTTGACAGCCATGTTCAGAGTAGTTCCACTGAGATTATAACAAAAAGGGTTTTGGCGAAGAAAGACCTGCGCGACGAACCACTTGTTGCATGCGCAGTTATTCAGAGTTAGTCGCGCAAGCAGTTATATTAAGTCATGCGTGTATGTCACAAGAGGAACGCACCCTCGGGGTTTTTGGTCAATTATTAAGATCTTTGGGTTTTTTTTATTGCAAAGGTTAGTTTTATAGCCAAACCGAACAAACATTACGAAATTGGTTGTTTTATAACAGATTGGCCCGTTTTCAGGGCCAGCTCCCCCTTTTCAAAATGGAATGTGCCACAGGGATGCAGGCGAACTTTATGAGGTTATTTCTAGGGTGGTGGAAAGTGAAAAATGGGGTCGTATCTATTATGGTCGATAGAGTCGTACCTATGGTCGATTAAAAAACTAAAATCCGTGCAACCACCAGGCATAATATGCATATTAAGGCCAGCAAACGGTGCCATAACCTCTTGGATGAGGCATGACATTTTAAGGACAGAGAGAAGAGCTGTTGACAAAGACATTTATCAATATTTAAAAAGAAAAAGAAATGTGGATCCATCTCACAGGGTTTTAATTAACACATGTGGTCAACCATGTCGGTCTCACAGTACACATTTCTTTCGGAAACTCAGCCGAGAAATAACCTAAATCCGACACTAAAACTGAACTGAAAATGGCCACAAATTCTTAACAGTATGCTGATTCATTATAACGTGTACGATTTAATTTTGAGGCAGGCCGGGGTTGCCTCCTATACCATTGTTACCCAACACGCCCCCCCCCCCTCGGATATCTCAAACGAATTCCTGAGATTACGGGAACACGATGACCAACACAAAAGAGGGAGAGATCGGGGGTGAAGTATCCCCTCCTACGCGTATATATTGCTTCAACTGCAAGGTCACTTGCAGTGCCCATTTGCCTCTAATACCATTATCGATCATCTGCCCACGATTTTTACCTTTTTGTTACTATTCACGAATATTTGTGAGTGTTCCAGTTCATATGAAGCAGGCCACTATCATAAACACCCACCCTTTATCATCTTCAATAACTTTTGTACCGAAGCTCTTTTATCTTTTTGTCAGTTTCCCATCCCGAGTCCGCAAAGTTGCATTATGATTGATACCTGCATGCTTGATCGGTGATCCGTCAATTTACACAGAGGCTCCCCGGCCCTCCTCCCCCCGAAAAAAAACACGGAATCATGAAAAAATGGCTCCGTGTAAATGTTTGAACGTCAACATAACTCTCACATCTTTTCTCGACAGCATTCATGTGTGTAGATTCTACACATTTTGATTGGCTGTAAGAAAATGCCAGTGACCCCCCCCCCCACCCAGTACCACCAAATGCATTTTACCTTACGTTTATACACAATCTGTTCAGACTCCATCTAAATAATGTTCATTTACATATTGTACATCCACCACCTTTTTACTGCAAATATTGCACATCCATAATTATTTTGAGCAAAACACTTCATCCTTTCCTTTCTAACTGAGAAACAAATTCAAATTTTGTTAGAAAATACACATGACAATGCACTCGACTCTCCATTGACTTTGTACACAACCAAATAAGTTGCGTCTGGATACTTCATTCTTGCCTTTATTGTTCAACATACTACATCCTCTTAGAAGTCATTTCTCCTTAAGAATCACATTAACATACATGTAAGTTTTCAATTCCACTTCTCATATCTTTTTCTAAAACATGTAACTGTGAGAGCAACCACTCACTTGGTGGAGAGGCCAAGGCATAGAAACAGCCCATTGCGAGGCACACAGTGAACAGTCAATCATAGTTCAAGGGCAGTGACCTCGGTCCTCTCACTTTAATTTGATTCAGACAATGGGTGGGGGAACAAAATCTCCATTTTCCCACAGTTTATCAGAAGTTCTCAGCGTGTGACACTGAATTAAAATTTCCATGTTGTTTTCATCTTACAGATCGCTTGGAACAAAACTGCCTCGCGTGACACGGCCCTATGGATCTGTGCGCCAACAAAGAGGGCGCATTTTATCACTTTTTAGAGCCCCGTGGACAGGACACGCAGCGTGTGCATACTGTGCTGTACTGGTTCATGTGTAAAATACACACGACTTCCTGAATGTGCCACAGCTATAAATTCACAGCGTCTTCGCGTGAGCATCGTTGGCGCGCAAATACGTTTGAATTTAACTTGTGATGATCTCTTAGACTAATCCCCGCCCCCAATAACTTTGGATCCTTCCAAATCGGAGTAGATGGATCAGGAACCAGACTAGGTCTCCCCCAACTCTCCTTTTCTGGCCTTTGAAGTGGCACTTGTGCACGGACCCCATTTGGAGTTCTCACTCACTTAACCTATAGTCAAAGCCATAGAAATGGTCCACTGCAAGGCACAATTATGAAACACAGTCACTCAGAGGTCATTTTGATTTGCCTCGGTGAACACCAAAGAAACTTATACAAACGTCCAAACCTTGCCAGGCACCATTGAAGTACAGTAACCCGAGCAGGGCCAACAAAATCTCCAATTGTTTTTTTTATTACAACGGCAATGAAAATGGGTGCAGGAAAGGGTGAAAATCCTGGGGTCAGGGTTGATTTAAATTATCCCTAAATGTTGGCAGGGGAATATATGGTCCAAGGGATCAGTGAAAACTGGCTTGGGATTTTCAAAATAAAAAATGAAACACTTTAAGCAGTAAATGATTTGTAAGAAAAAAAGTGCTATTTCCAGCAACCGGCACTCAGGAGCTAGACAATGGGAGACTTTTTAAACGTTGCTGGCAGCAAATACACCAGTCCTTTTCAATAGTTATCGTCAGGTTTAAGCTAAAGCCCGCATGCTCAATAGGACGTAAACAATGAAAAAAGGACCGGTGTGTTTGCTGCCACCAACGTCTCAAATTACTCCCATTTTGAAGGAATAAGGAATGTAACTTTAAGACCATGTCACAAGAGGCAATTTTCACACCTAACTTTGAGGCGACCAAATTGGACTACACTTGTACAACCTAAAGGAACCCTCCACGAGAACACAGTGCATTTTCCAACAATTTTTATCAGAAGTCCACAGAGCATGACACTGAATGAAAATTTATATGTTGGGTTCATTTTGGAGATTATTTGGAACAAATTGCCTCGGGTGACGCGGCCATAAAGCTGTGTCGCTGTGGGATCTTTGCATTATAGATGGCAAGATGTGATCCATCAAAGAAGATCCATATGCCTGACACTGGTTCCCACAGGCATGCCACAAAGAACTCACAAACAATTGCACCTGAATTTGCAAAACCCTGTCGAAATTCTTTGCATGGGCTTCTGACCTAGATTTGTAAAAAATATCTTTTCTGTTTGACATCATTTGAGGGAGAACTTCTTGATAGAGTGCTTTGCACTACATGGGGCAGCGGCATAGCCTGGGGGGTGGGGGTGGAGGGGCGCATGCCACCCCATACAAAAATAGTCACCCTCCCCAATGACTCCACACCCCCCACTGGAAATCCACTCGCCCAGCCCAGTCTGTGGAATATCCCGGTGCACAGCAAGAACTATACATTATGCAAAAGTAAACAAGACTGCGTCTTGACCTCGAGATTCCGACCATTCAGCGGAATTCTATCGGGTCTTCCGTAACCCGTTGTACATGTATTACAAAAACATGTCAACTAAATGGACCAATCAACCGATTAGTCCACATTTCAGATCGAAATGATGTCATCATTTCTAAAGTTGACTCCTATTGGCTGCTGCACGAAGTCGCATAATATTTGCTTTGCTCAGATATACAGATATATCAGAGATAGGTTACGTAGAGAGCTCAGTATTGGACAACAGGTGATACCCACACTACCACTCGCACCCCCCCATGGATATGCCGCTACACATTATTGGTTTCCAAAAGAGTTGATGGTTCGGAAGGACCGAAAAAGGTCTCTGAAAACATGTATTGAATGATGTTTGAGTTTGTATTTTAACAAAATGCAAGGAATTCAGATGTTGCATATCTGACCCATCATGTGTGTGAAGACGTCCATGATCTGTAGGTACTCATCAGCACCATCGCACAGCCTCTTATCGATTATCGCCATACGTTCCATTATGGCCGACTTCTGCGTGTCTGTTAAATCACCTCTGTCCACCACAAGGTCAAATAACTGTGGAAATTGAGAAAAAATGAAGGCCGTTTTGAGAAAATACTTTTTATGTTGGATATGCACCGGTGCTCACTGTTGCATCTCTTTTGAATTTAATTTGTAGTAAGTTATCCTTTACAACTAACGACCTGGAACTAATGGTCACCGAAGATAATAACATCAAGGACTGAGCCCAAGTCCTTGGAAGTATAGAATAAAAAATTCCCAACAATCGGAACAAAGGAAGCGGTCAGTGCGAGGTTCCGGTGGTAGAGTAAAACCAGACTGTGTGCGTGTGTGTTGGGGGGGGGGGATTGTTGAGGCTTACCTGTGTAACTACCTGTGTTGCTGCATAGCCTTCCCTTAGGAGATCTTGAACAGTCCTCTCCAACTTCTCATAGGAGCCAGAGGAACACGTTATCATCAAGTTGGACATGACTTCATCTGGAACAACCTGATGACAAAATCGATCCAATTCAAGAAGACATTTATTCCATACTCCTTTAGAGAAATACATCCATAAATAAAATAAATCTGGTAATTAGCAGGACAACAAAATCAATAAACTATGTCTCAAAAAGATAATACAAGTAAAATACGCTTTGAAGAAAGGATAAACTTATTTCGATTTTATGTACAACAGAAAATAAGGAGTTTGGGACTGTTTAAGTAAGCCGAGGCTTGTACGAAACAGCCCTTACAGACAACAATAGCAACATTATAATGAAACATTGACGAGGCAGACAAGACAAAAGACTCACACGACTAAAGCTAAGGGCAGAAAATACAAAGCAGGAATTCAAAAACCGATGACGACTTCAAACATGAATAAACAAGTAATAGAAATTGTCAAGAGGTTTCATAGAGGAATCCATCACAAGGTCATCACAAGTCCTCCAGTGTCAGTCACACGCTATTCAAATGAACTCTGACAAATGCATTGCACTGTTATTGGCATTAAGTTAAAACAAAAGCTTGTCTAGAGGTACTGCCTAGGCCTTCTACACATCTAGGTCATAAACACTGCCGTTAATCTGGAAGCCTGCTTTGGACACAGGCTTAACCATAGACGAAGCTGTTGGACCCAGTGACTTACCCCTCCTATCTCATAGATGTCTTGAACTGTGATGTCATCATCCCCTCGGAGTCTGTATGCACTCTGCAGATACGTGATTGCTTTCCTCAAGTCACCTTCCGATGTGCTGATGATGGTGTTCATTGCCTAAAATTTATGAATGCACATAAACATGAATATTCATACTGAGTTAAAATATTCATTTTGACTATGATGAATATTCAATTGATTTGAATAATTTCTGGATTGAGCTCGTTTTTGGCTAGTTATGGTCCAAATAAAAAAAAAACCAAGGGAACTAATCATGAGAAAATCAGGATATATGAAATTCAAATGTTCACACCTCCTCGCCACATTTGATTCCCTCCTTTGCACAGATTTCCAGAAGTCTTTTCCGCTGCACGTCCTCAGAGAGGGGCTTGAAACGAAACTTGGAACAACGAGACGTCAATGGCTCAATGATTCTAAAATTGAAAAACATAATTCAAATTGAAACTCAAAAAGAGGCTTCATGGTATCACTGCTCACAACAGTGTCAACATTAAAACTGGGGAAAAGTCACCTTACCTGCTGACATAGTTGCAAATCAAGCAAAACCGTGTGTTTTTGGATTGTTTCTCCATCGTACGACGCAAGGCTGACTGTTGGCGAGAAAACAAAACATCAGGCCTCAAGGCTTAATAATAATAATAAATAATAGTAACAACAGGTTCTTATATAGCGCTTTTAACTAAGATCAAAGCGATTTACATTATTATTACCCCTAATCATTGGGCCAATTAAACATTCCATATACCATCTCAGCTCCATGGGGAGTATACAGCTCGATGCAGCCTGTTAGGCGCAAGGAAGCTAATTTAATCACAATAACCATCACTGCCCTCACAGGTACCCATTTACTCCTGGGTGGAGAGAAGCAATGAGTGACAAAGTGCCTTGCCCAAGGGCACACGCACCATGACCCCACCAAGACTCAAACCCACAACCTGCAGCTTTACCCACAGACCACGAATCAGTGCCCTTAACCACGAGGCCACATCACTCCAAGAATAAGAAACTCTCAGTGGAGATCGACCATATGTACCCTTAGTACTTAATATTCTGAATTAAAAGCCAACAAAAAACCCTGCATGCCTTGATTAGTCTTCAGGATTTCTGCATATGGCACAGCTTTCCAAGTGCTGCATTATTTATGAAATTAAAATCAATTAAAATTTACCCCAAAAATACCAATGAACAAAACATCGGTCAAGTACCTGTGCAGCATTCGTCATTGAGTCTGCTTCGTCGAGAATAATGATCTTGAAAGGTGGGCAGGGGCGTCCACTGTGAAGTTAAATTCCAACAAATTGTTCATTAATTCTGCAAGTTGTTACGTAATTTTTTGGTTAAACCAAAGATACTGAAAATAACTAATTGATGATGGTTTTGGTGTCATTGTTTTATGTTCATGTCCCATACGTTCCAACTAGCAGTGCAATTCACATCCCACAATTGAACAGAATAATGCTTCAATTTCTGATTATGGTCAGTCTTCTAACGATTTTTAAAATATTTTTCTTAATTATATTTGTTTGTAAATAAAACAAAATTAACAAAAAGAAGCTTAAAAGAAGATTTTACTCGGGCCTGGTTCCTCCTGCAGCCAGCTGCGCAAACGTCTTGACTTTATTTCGGATGACATCTATGCCTCTTTCGTCTGACGCATTGAGCTCCAGCACTCGCGACCGATACATATCCCTGAATTTATCCCCAAAAGTACCCAAAAAAGCCAGTTAAGGTAGAAATCTTGTTTAATGAGGTAAACTTCAGTACAAAAGTTAGTTCTATTTTAATTGTTTCCAGTGTGTGGGTTGTGTCAGAATGGTTTAGTAACGGCCTTATTTCTTTCCTTACCCAAACAGTTCTCTTGACGCAGCTAAGATGGTGGATGTCTTGCCAGTACCTGGCGGACCATAGAATAACATGTTGGGAAGCTGGAAGAAAAAGACGGAAGAAAAATTGGAATGGTCGCATTAATGTTTATTTTGTGTTTATTCTTTTCTTTTTGATGTATGAGAGGCAAATTTTACTGGGTCACTAGTTGGTCAACTGTTACAGACCTAAGACCAACTCCAAAAGCACTCACAGCCCAATTACAGGTAAAATAATTTTATGTTCTACGTGTGCCTTATTCAATCCTGCATAATCCTACAGTTGTCGATGCAAAATTTCAAGATAAAATACATTTTCCTCATTGTAAGGTGAAAATTAAACTCTATACTTTATTTTTTTTTCAATTTATTTCATGAAAATTTCACAAGTTGATAAAATTTTCAACTTACATCAGAACCTTCCAGAGACTTTTTGAGCATGGCAACCACCTCCTCTTGATAAGCAACATCATCCACACACCGAGGGCGACTGAGGAAAGGAAAGGACAAAAGTGCAGTTCAATGAATTCCCCAACGGGAAGAATTCCAAATATGGACATCACTACTTTTCCCTGCAGTGACCTATCAGTCATCAGAAAGCGACAACATGTCCTGAAAAGTCAAATTTAGCAGGGAAAATATTGAAGCATTTACTGAAGAAAAAAAAAAACACTTGAAATTTTTAGACCAGTTCAAAGAGTTTGTGCACAGGTTGTCAAGTGATGGCCATGCTTGGAACGCTTTCTATTTCCTGTAAGCAAGTATTGTATAAGCTTTTCGATTCCTGCTTTTTCAAAATCATGGCTTCTGAGAAGCTTCTCAAGACGACAAAGTATTGACGTACTATTTCTCCACCCAAGGGACGAGTCTCTCTCTGGTTTTGCCCGTCTCTCCGCTACTTCCAGCCTTCTCTTTAGCAGCTGGCTTCGATGACACTCCTCCTTTGAGAAAGGCGTGCATTGTGTGCTAGGAAGTGATCAAGTACAGCAATTATAATCAATCTAGAAGACGTAAATATTTGTTTCAGTGTATTTTTACACATAGCATCCATCATATATGAATGATATGAATGATGACTTAAGTCTTAGATTTTTCAAGGCAAAAGTTTCGAAGTCCCAACAAACAGTCACTATGCATGTTCAGTGCCTATCGGGCAAAATATTGTTTACCAAAAGTAAAAGAAAGCCACAACTGGCTATATATCCTCTGCCAGTAGGCCTATAACACAGTATATGAATCAAGTAAAAGTCTAAACCAAACTTAAAATGAGCTAGCTGACAATGCGCACGGGGGTACAAGAATGTAGGATGGGTCGCCGTATTATCGCGGTACTTATCACGTTTCTCGTTCGGAATAGAGATTGCCCACTAACCTCCCCGAATTGTACTTTTTTCTTTTTGTGTAGTATAACTCTTCCTTTTCAAATTGATATCAAAAAATCTGACGGTGGTGTGGTTTATCCCGTGTACGATGCCTGTGAAGAGTGTGCGAGCGGAGATGGACTCCCTATTATAAAGTCTGATATTTTCCCTGTAACGTTCAAGTTGATTAAAGACTATATGTCTGCAGGATGATTTCTTAAGACCCTGCCCTTCCCCCTAAAGGAGAACACAAATCACTGAGGCAAGTCTACTGATTGGCCATTTGGGGTGCCATTCACTTTAATACACGGCGTGCCGTTTTATTTTTGTTAACGCGCTGTGCTTATTTTGATCCCATAAAAGTTTTTACGATTTCGCAGTGCAAATATCGTCCTTAGAAAGAGTTAGACTTCATTTTACAAATGCAGCTGAAGAATGGGAACCAGACAATGGAACTTTCATGGACAGAGCACCATTAAAGATTTATGTTAAAATATAGACGGTAAATTTTGGCAGACACAGTGGGGGAATATTTGCAAGTTTTGGAAAACGTTAATATTTATTAAAAATCGTTAAAACTTAAAAGTCCCGAAAGACACAGCATTTTGTAATCGTCCTTTTTATACAACTCGGCAAAAAGTCCTTAATGACTGGTGAACTGGATAAAAATCGCCACTTGAAGGAGTTTAGGCAACGCAAAAAGAGAAATTTTCCATGCTGCGATATTAGGGATGCCGCGATATTAATAATATAATAGGGATGCCGCGATAATATACGGAGTCCGACTATACATGTACATCATGTACCTATGGCAATAGTAGATAGGCTATATACTGATATACGCGTATATAGAGCAAACAAACACTAACTAGTAACAGCACGAGTTTTGACATATCAAATGAAATTTATCCAGAGAAAAACCGGACTCAACAAACAACAGTCGACCCGGATTCGGTATATTTATACTATTAAAACAATATGAACAAAACAATGTTCCACTATTCCATCGCTTACCGCTCTTTCTTACAGCTAGGGAAAGGTGATTTATCCCAAAACCAGAGTGGATCTCTCACACACGTTTTCCCGCAATGGCGCGAAACACGAACAGTGTTTACGCGCACAGCGCCCTCTATAAACGTACAAGTCAAAAATAATCAGGCAGAGAAAAACATCGACGGCCTGCAGCCTGCTTGAAGCCTTTAAATGAGGTTAGAATGGCGCATGTTCAACTTTTTGAAAAGAATTGACCCTTCGGTAGTCTGATGGCATATGACCTGATGACTATGCCGAGAATGTGTAGAAACAGACAAGTGTTCCGACCCCCCCCCCCGCCCCATTGCGCATGCGACGCCTATATGCTGGCACGTTCTGGCTGCCACACTGGCCCCGCCCCCTGGCTACGCCACTGAAATAAAAATGCAAGCTATGTAGAAGTGGGATTTTTTTTCAGAGAATAACAAATACAAGAATAGACAGCCATAGTAGGGCGACAACATGAAACAATCCCCAAGAGATATAAATTAATTTCTTGGTCAGCGTCTGTTGCGTGTACTAAACTCCTGTGTTAAGACCTGTTGGATATGGAGGTCAATTATCTCCTCCCTAACAACATGCTTGTTAAGCGCCCTCATACTTTTATGAATTTCCAGAATTTATCGAGCAGTTCGATCGCTCAGTTGATACAAAATCGCTTTGATTCCCGAATGAACTGGTACTTAATAATATGTGAACACAATGCACAACAGGACGTACAATAGTGTGACCTAGGTTTCAAATCTTGATCATATTTTTTTCAGGGGATTGGAGATTTTGTTGGCCCTGCTCAGGTTACTGTACTTCAATGGCGCCTGGCAAAGTTTGGACGTTTGTAGAAGTCTCTTTGGTGTTCACCGAGGCAAATCAAAATGACCTTTGAGTGACTGTGTTCCATATTTGTGCCTTGCAGCGGACCATTTCTATGGCTTGGACTATTGTCAAGTGAGTGAGAGCTCCCATAAGACCGTGTCACCCGAGGCAATTTTGTTCCATCTGTATAAGATGTAAAAAAAACATGGAAATTTTAATTCAGTGTCACACTCTGAGGATTTCTGATAAACTGGTGGAAAATGGAGATTGTGTTGGCCGGCGCTGGTCAGGTCACTGCATGCACTTCAGTGGTACCTGACAAAGGTTGGACTTCAAAGTGAATTTAGTGTCGCAAACTTTTCTTGTTAACTGACTGGATTGACGTAATAAAAATACAAATAAAAAAAAATTAAGTGTCCTTAATCAGCATACTGGTAAGAATTTGTCCATAATTTTCAGTTCAGTTTTAGTGTCGGATTTAGGTTATTTCTCGACTGAGTTTCCAAAAGAAATGAGACCGACATTGGTTGACCACGTGTATTTATTAAAACACTGCTCGATGGATACACATTTTCTTTTCTTTTTAAAGATTTATAAATGTCTTTGTCAACAGCTTTTTGCCTGTCCTTAACAATCCAAGATATGCTTTTTAGGTTTTGCCACCGTCTGGCCTTAATTGCCTCGTGGGTTGCACGGATTTTTTTTATCGACCATAGATACGACTCCATTTTTCATCATGCGTTTTGCACGTACCCGCCCTAGAAATAACCTGATAAAGTTCGCCGGCATCCCAAGTGGCACCTTCCATTTTGAAAAGGGGGAGCTGGCACTTAAAACGTGCCAATCTGATATAAAAAAAACCCACACAATTTTGTAATGTTTATTGATCGGTTTGCTAAATAACATTCGCAAAGAAAAAAAACCCGAAGATCTAAAGAATTGACCCCAAAACCCGAGGGTGCGCGCTGCCGCGCTCCTCCTGTGACAGACACGCATGACTTAATATCTGCATGCGCAACAAATGCGCAACAGTTGGTTCGTTGCCCGTGCTTTTCTTCACCAAAACCCTTTTTGTCATTGATATAATCTCCATGGATGCATACTCTGATTATGGCTGTCAACTTGAACTGTACTATTATAATGACGGATTCAAGCTACACCTAGAGGTGTAGTCTATACTATAGACTACACTACTCTTGTTCGGGACGTGTATGTTTAGACGGCTATCGGACCTATACCAATTTGAGAAGCATAGGCTACGGGCACCACTGCACTATATATCGCTGGCCAAATAAGGATACAACTCGTTTCTGTTCCTTGCTTTTAGTAAGAAATATGGACTTAGTCTAGTAAAAATAATGTGAGTATAACCGTATTTTTATTTCTGGTAATGCATAATGAAACCAAGGATTCCACAAAAGCGCCTCATGTGCACTGTAACTCGCAAGCCTGAAGAAACCTGTAAAGAGGAGACAATAATTAATGAGAGGAAATTGCAGTTTTTTAAAATATGGGAGGAAAACCCCAGAAGAATATTCTGGGGAAAACCCACGGGGGTAAAGGCACTGAAATTGAAAACCCAATCCACATGTTGGCCCAGGCGGGATTCAAACCCGGGTCACAGCGGTGGAAGGCGAGAAAAAAACCGCTCAGTGCCAAACCTGACTCCCGTCGACCACCATGGAGCACACTTCCGCCAACTTCACCTTAATGGTCAGAGTTTCTTCATGGTGAGACACGCACACCACAAAGTGATCAGATTATGTGTAATCAATAACTTTTCCACCAAGCCGTATTAATATTATACACAACTCCAGTGGCGTGGCCAAGGGGGGGGGCCCCATGAAACCTCGTCGCCCCCCCCCCCCACTGAGATTTTGAGTTTCTAAAAAATTATCATTGATCTACATGACTCCCCCCCCCCATGAAATGTTCCAGCCCCCTCCCGACTGGCAGTGGTCTCTTAAATTGTGGTTCCATGGTCGACTTATTTATAGCTCAATGGTCAGACATGATAGCTCATGGTCATAAGCACTGCTTGTCATGGTTATAGCCGAGCGCTCGCGCCGGCATGCATGCACGTAGCGCCCGTTTGTGCTCGGCATTAAGACTGATGATGTGACCTTGTGTTTTAACAAAGATTCTCACTTTCTGTCACGTAGCTTCATACTGTCGGGTGTGACGTTACTGTCGGCGTGTCCTGCACATACTCCCGGTGATCTCAAGCTTTATGCACGTATAGGCGTCTATTAACCAAGCTACTGAATCTGAATCTTCTTCAAAACTCTTCCAGCGGCCGACGGTTCTCAACTCTCTTTAAAAAGAACATCATGGCAAATATTGCTCCAGAGACAAAGTGGCTGAGGATTATCACTAGCATTGGAGCGTTATATCTGGAAAGCTGTCTGCACGGAGCCATCGTGCCGATTGTTACCGAGTGGGAATGGTCAGCCACTGACGTCATTTTGAACTCTACGGAATCAGAAACCGATGAAGACGAAGAATTAGAAACAAGAGCCAGTTTCGCAATCGGTGCCATTTTTCTTACGACCGGACTTGTAGAGATGATTTTATCACCTCTTGCCGGCATGGTTGCCGACAAGTGTGGGTTCGACGTGGTGATCATTGCAGGCCTACTGGTGGGTGTCTTAAAGTGTCTTCTTTTTGGATTCCTCAGCACATCCATCTGGATTGTTTCAATCAATCGTGTTCTTCAAGGCGTCGTGAGTGCCTGTACACAGACCATAGCAATAGCTCGTATAAGAGATGTGTACGCCGAGGCATCGCCAGAGTGCGCCAACGTGATGGCGATAGCCATGTTCAAATTGGCATTTAATTTCTTTGCGGGACTTTTCATTGGAGAATTGTACGGATATTTGAAGTATCGAGTGTTCCTCCTGTTTCTACCCATCTCTTTACTTCTCATCATCGGCGTATTGGTAACATTCAGAACTGACAATTTTCGTTCAAAAGACGAATCCTACGCAGAGGACAAATGCGAGCAAATCTCAGCTTCAGCTGTTCGGCGGAGGGTAATCTGCGACGTCCAGCTCATGATCGTGTCGATTTGCTTCGTCTTTGCAAATCTTGGCCAGTCTTCCTTGGAACCATCGGTTGCTGTGTGGATGAAATCTACCTTCGGGGCGGGCCCAGACATGATGGGATTCGTTCTTGGATTGTGTGGAGTGGCAACCATTACTGGCAGCATTGCCGCCGCTCAGATCTTATCTGTCCTGCTGGATCGATCCTGGATCTTCTGCATTGCAACTCTTTGTATGACAGGTCTACCCTTGCTTCTTGTGAACTTCTCCCCCAGCATCTTAGCAGCCGGTGCTGTACTGTGTACTCACTTCATCTTTGCCACCGCAGCGCGTTTCACGTTGCTGTCAATGTGTGCCACCCTTGCAACTAGACGCTATCCCACAGCCAACGGTCTCGTCTTTTCTATGCTCAACGTGGGCTGGGCGGCTTCATTTCTTATTGGACCCCTCCTTGCCTCCTACCTGTTTGGATCTACTTGCGTCATCTGCATGATGGGAGCAGCTTGCATTGTCGTCTCTTCACTGAACGTGTTTCTGCGACAACTTGAAGCGAAGCAAGGACCGAATCTCATGGACTGTTTTCCAAAAGACAACAATGGGTATAAGGTGCTTGCAAATAATGAGAAAGTTCCATTTACTTATGACATTTCTAAAGAAACTCTTCAGCCAAAGGATGGAGAGTTATTCAGATATATACAACATCCTCACTGAAAATGCATCTGAACTAATGACCCACAATAAGAAAACCTAATGACTTCATGTCGCTACTTTGGTGTTGAAAGTATTTGGTGGTGGTAATAATTAATTCAAACAATGATGCACAGTTTAATCGTTTATTCTGACCTCCCGCAAACTCAATTTGTTGACAAAATTCGAGTTTACAAAATGAAAGTGACACCAAGAAAGGAAGGATATTATTGGTCAGGTTTACTCGCACTGCACGTAGTCCAGCATGGCGCCGTACGATGTTTGTCATAAGAAGGTGGTGATTATTACTACAGTACAAGTTTTTTATTCTTTGTCGATGAACTTTCTATGTTTCTGGGGAAATGTACCGAGTTATTGTTACAGACCAGACTCAACAGTTCACTGTCTGTGACCGATTTATAAATTCACACAAGAGTGCCTGAGGGTGTTGATCGAATGTTTTGTACTTAAAAAAACAACAGATATTCATAATTTGTTAAGACAGACTGTTTACGCTTTTCAAGTCAAACTTTGAAGAAATCTGTGTGTACATGCATACATGCCCAACAGATTCCTACAAGAGAATTCTCTGTTATCTCCATATAACAAGATGGTTTTTTTCTCAATCATTGTCTTGTGAATGTGAGACGTGGTGGGGCAATTTTATTCAGATTGTAAAGTTTTTACGTTTTCATTCATGCAAAGTTTTTATGTTATCATGTCTGTGTTTTATTATACTTGTGTTAATCCTGGGCCTCACGTGGGGTGTGTGTTTCTGCTATGTATATTGTTTTTAATCGGCCGAATAAATAATAAGAATTAATATGTAAGAACAAAAATACAGATTGATTTTATAAAAAAAAAAATTATCTCGTGCAAGCTTGATATCGAGATTTAAGTTTTAAAAGCATGCATTAGCACACTCGAAGAATTTTTTGGGGGGTTAAGGTTGTGCCCGGTTAACAAAATCACAAGTCTGTACCAAAAAGGCGGCCCCTTTCATGTTTCTTTTTTTGGGGGGGTTTTGACTTCAAGCCAACAGGAAAAGTGCTCATGACATTCATCATCCGAGGACATGTCATCGCATCGAGCACAATGCGCTTCTGACGGATTCAAAAAAAGGAGTCGAAAACGCACTGCCGCTGGAACAAACGTTTGCCAGGGGGTGCTGGAATTTCTAAAAGATTGACATCGCATGTAAATATTATTGTTGCAAGGCTGCTTTCTTACATTTAGTAAATTCCTTCGTGTATGTTTTGTTTTATTTTTCGAGCCCTTACGGCGTGGGGCCACAGGGCCAGCGCCCGCTTTATAGGGCCCCGGAAAATGTTGGATTCTGGATGCACTGTGATGAAATAATTATACTGAAGTATACTGAAACTTAAAAAACCCGAAAGGAGGTTTTTTGGTTCAAGTTAAAACAAACGGTTCCACTGGAAGCGGATGAATTTCTGTTCATAAAAATATTCACACAGTTCTAACTCACCAAACGATGTAGCTCTCGATATATTTGCAGTGTTATTTGTTTGTTGCAGGGAATGGCAAACATAAAAGACTAAAAGACCTAAATGCATCTTTATGTTTATGATCGCAAATGGCAAGTTTGGGGCTAGACAAGGATTTGTCAGTCTACTGAGTTTTATGAGGAAAAACTTGCAGAGGGTGAAACATAAATAGCTTTTTTTATTAAAACGAAACTACACTGGAATTTGCGTAAAGCTAGCACGACTAGTTTCAAGGCGCCCCACTCCTATTAGGTTGGGGATGTTTGATGTGAACCTTGCTGTTTGTTGAGTACAGAATGATAGCAACGTCAATAAAACTTTTTTTTATGAAAAGAAAAACCTCCAGGGGAAAGGTATGAACATTTGCCCCTATTGAAAGATCGACCTTGAAAACAATCCTGGCAAGCATAATCATCTTTGCCACAGTTGTCATGGCCGAGGTTATTGCTTTCGGGTCAAAGCTTCCATCATGGCGGAAATATTATCATAGACATGTCATGATTTTAGATACCTTGAGAGAAATATCGATTCTGCACTGCCTGAAGATTTAGAAAATACCTCCTCTTGATATTTTACAGTGTTCGTGCTAGACTTTTGAAGCGCCGCGCTTACTAAGCAGCGGCAAAACTTATAACGAACAAAACGAAGGAGATATTTGTAGAGCAAGCATAATGTGTAGCGTAACAGCGCAATTTCATCGTCGTAGAACCCTGCTGGCTGGAACACATTTTTGCCCGGGAGCAGGGCATGCTGAAGCACTCACAGCACCCCCGTTCCCGCGGGCTTGGGAAAGCGAAACTAATAAACTAATCTAAACTAAACGATACTAATAGACATAAATCATTGTCATAGCGATGCCGATCGACAAACCTTAAAAAAAAGAAGCACACAAATGTTTTTCATTCACATAAAAAAATCCTTTCCGTGATGTCGCTCAGTTTGGAAAATAAAGGCCGACAGAGTGTGGGTCAAGCAAAAAAAACCCCCACATTCTGGTTCCGTGACCTTGACGATTCCCTGACGTTTCTACCACCATATACAAAAACAAGATTTGCGCCTTTCCAATAAACCGCTCGAGTGGGGGCGCTATTTACCTTTCCCTAATGGCGACGATAGCAAACCAATACGGAAGCACTTTTGTAAGCTTCGTCCTTTTTAGGGGTTTCAGGAAACGAGTTCCAAAATTGTGCGGGAAAACGTACACGACCACGTACATTTGTACAAAAAAAGTCGTCTATAGTTCTAATAAAATATGGTATTTTCTATACGATCGAAACAGCAACCCTTTTTTTGAATATATTATAAAGATGTTTTTACTTTGCGATTGCAGCCGGGACTTTTTGGATGAATGGGCCACGGTCAACAAACGAAGCCCCCCCCCCCAACACCTCCGTTTCAAACACGACTACGAATAGAGTAACTAGCACATATATTTTTTTTATACATGTATTTATTAAATCTAGACGAAAATACACATAGTACAACATAATCAGGATCACTGACTGAACAAATGGATATCATGTGTCTATGACCAACATCGATAAAGACTGCAATGTGCAACAAAATTAGTGGCCTTTTACAATGCCATAAAGACAGCTGTTTCGTTATAGTTTTCATCATGTGCGTATTAATTAATGATAATGAGCATACATTTATGTTTAAATCTTGTTTACATGGCATCAGGTGCAGACCTAAATTAATTAATGGTTCCGACCTCCTCTCACAAAATTGCCCAAGTTTCCTGAAATACATTAAAGACAAATGCATCTGAGTATATCTCCCCGTAAGTATTGTCGATTGTGCAGGAATGCCGCTACAAGTTAAGTCAGTCAACAGCCAGCAAAAAGAAAATGAATCTGTGTAGGAAAAGAACTCTTCGTAAATATTTTCATCAGGAATATTAAGACTTCTTGGCATCTGCTGTGGTAATTTGCATGAAATAACCCCTTCACATTGCTGGCTACAATAAATGTCAACAGATTTAGTGTCAATAGTAAAGCCAACAATCACATGGCAGTTGGATAATTCCATTGCTGTAATAATCATCATTTTGGTTAGTGCCTTAAATTTGTTTTAATCTTAATACACGTACAGCTTTAGCCGTGCAGCAAATGTCTACACAGGAACAGCTGTAACCTCTTAGGTTTTAACGCGATTTTTTTTGTTTTTATAATATATATTAACAAAATGCTCAAAGGAAAATAATTCTGTTTTAAGGTAAATGGCTACCAAAACAACTACATAAGCTCACAAGTAGTGCTCGCTTTAAATACTTAAAATATTAATATCGTCAATAGTTTTACAAGTAAACACTAGTTGGCCCACGAGGGGTGGGCCCCCCTTAATAAAGGGGGGAGGAGGATAGCCCCCCTTTGAGTTTGCCCTGTCGAGCTTATCGCAGTCAATGACTTGATCCTAAACAGACGATCAACAAAAATCTCAGGTACTCATGGACCCGATATTTAAGTCACATTGAAACAACAAAATAAAACTCGCTTTTGGTCACTAGGCTCAGATGGCTTAGCTCTGCAGCGAAGTTAAGTCACGCTGGTTATCGTCACACTGTGAACAGGACCAATCAGGCACTGCGAATGGCGTCGTCACGGCGACTTGTCGACAGGAATTAAATCAGATCGGCCACGTTCATGGGCATCTCGGCAATTTCAGTGTTATAAAACTCGGTTAATTCCTTGAGTGCTCTGATGTCCTCTTGGGTAACGAAATTGATAGCTACACCCTTACGACCGAAACGGCCACCACGGCCAATCCTGAAATAATCAATGCAAAAGGAGAAATAATCAATGCCAAAATGAATATGAAATCCCTGAGTTACATTAATATTAAACTTAAATTCAGTCCACAGATGTATGGCAAAGTGTCCATGAATGTCAGACTAAATGTTTTTAGCGTCGCAACCATGAAGCATATTACAAAATCCTTTTGATAAAGTCGTTTCAGATTATTAATCAATCTCAGTCATGTCAGCCTCAGATTACTTGATACAGTATTTACAATGAAGTACGTGATGCTATAATGAAAGATTCTTCAGTTTTGCAGTGTTGACTGTAGCTATGCATCTTGAGATGTTCAGGAGATGAAAAAAAACTCCTCCATCCCACCCATAATGCATTGCAGAATTTACTCTTCTTCCTCTGACGACCGCAAGTGACATGATCGTGACATCACGGTGCTTTTTGGGAAGTTTTAAAAACAAGTTCAGAAATCACAGACCACATCAAAACTGTGATCAGGCCAATTCTTGTAATTGTTGTACTTGTAACTTTTTCAAACCAGACAGTACACAACATTCTTGCAAACTGTATATAATCAACCAATTGAAATAAAAATAGTGGTTTTTCTCCAGGCAATGCCAAGATTCCAAAGACTGGGTTTGATTATCTTGTTGATACTGCCCTCTTCCGTCAAAGCGGATGGGCTCGGACCAAGACTAGGACCGGGAGGGTTGACTGACCTGTGAATGTAATTCTCTCTGTTGGAGGGCAGGTCATAGTTGATGACCAGTGAGATCTGCTGGACGTCAATCCCACGCGCCAGCAAGTCAGTAGTAATCAGCACTCGGCTGGAGCCAGAACGGAATTCCTTCATGATGATGTCTCGATCCTTCTGCTCCATGTCTCCATGCTATACACAGGGAGGAGATTCAATACTTTCAAAACACTTCTTCAAAGTAACCAAGTAAAAGGGGCTAATCTGTGTGGGCGAGTATAATTTAACAGGAAGTCAATCAGGAGTTACCATTTGTAGTAATCATGTCTCTGTGCTTTATTTCCTGTGGTTTAATTTCCTGAAATGAAACTTGTCAATTATGCGTGCACAATTGAAATATCACACTGATTTGATCTGTTCCTCGCATGGTTTACCCCCTCAGTCACCGCCACAGAGTGGCTCAGAGAAGACGCAGGAATATGCGAGGAGCCTATCCACATCAATGCCGGAACATTGGGGACAGGGGTTGCTCTCCAACGTCGTGGAAAGGGAATATACATCAGAACCCTGGATGAGGGTTCAGCTCCCGTACGCCACACTGGCAGAGCTAAGTGATGTGTTAAGTCACTCAGATACCATCGTTGGTTGGAATTTAAGTTGGAATTACCCAAGCTTAGGAAAGTCAAGTTCCAGTCAAAAAATGATTTGTTTTTCACGTGGTTTTGCTTTTCTTTGTCCCACTTTCACTTCCTGTTCTTAAGAAGACCATTATTAGGATTCAAGCTACATCTAGAGGTGTAGTCTATACTATAAACTACCCTACTCTTGTTCGGGACGTGTATGTTTATGGACGGCTATCGGACTATACTAATTTGAGAAGTATAGGCTACAGGCACCACTGCACTATATATCGCTGGCCAAATAAGGATACAACTCGCTTCTGTTCCTTGTCTTTAGTAAGAAATATGGACTTAGTCTAGTGGAAATAATGTGAGTATAACCGTATTTTTATTTCTGGTAATGCATAATGAAACCAAGGATTCCACAAAAGCGCCCCATATGCACTGTAACTCGCAAGCCTGAAGAAACCTGTAAAGTAGAGACAATAATTAATGAGAGGAAATTGCAGTTTTATAAATATGGGAGGAAAACCCCAGAAGAATATTCTGGGGAAAACCCACGGGGGTAAAGGCACTGAAATTGAAAACCCAATCCACATGTTGGCCCAGGCGGGATTCAAACCCGGGTCACAGCGGTGGAAGGCGAGAAAAAAAAAACGCTCAGTGCCAAACCTGACTCCCGTCGACCACCATGGAGCACACTTCCGCAAACTTCACCTTAATGGTCAGAGTTTCTTCATGGTGAGACACGCACACCACAAAGTGATCAGATTATGTGTAATCAATAACTCTTCCACCAAGCCGTATTAATATTATACACAAGTCCAGTGGCGTAGCCAAGGGGCGGGGGGGGGGGGGGGGGGGGGGGGGGAACAGCCCCCCCCCTGAAACCTCGTCGCCCCCCAGTCCCCCCCACTGAGATTTTGAGTTTCTAAAAAATTATCATTGATCTACATGGCCCCCCCCCCCCCCCATGAAATGTTCCAGCCCCCCCCCCTCCCCCCTCCCCTGAAAAATTCCTGACTACGCCACTGCACAACTCCCGCATCGCGTCGACTGGCAGTGGTCTCTTAAACTGTGGTTCCATGGTCGACTTACTTATAGCTCAATGGTCAGACATGATAGCTCATGGTCATAAGCACTGCTCTATCATGGTTATAGCCGAGCGCTCGCGCCGGCATGCATGCACAGCGCCCGTTTGTGCTCGGCATTAAGACTGATGATGTGACCTTGTGTTTCAACAAAGATTCTCACTTTCTGTCACGTAGCTTCATACTGTCGGCGTGTCCTTCACACACTCCCGGTGATCTCAAGCTTTATGCACGTATAGGCGTCTATTAACCAAGCTACTGAATCTGAATCTTCTTCAAAACTCTTCCAGCGGCCGACTGTTCTCAACTTTCTTTAAAAAGAAAATGGCAAATATTGCGCCAGAGACAAAGTGGCTGAGGATTATCACTAGCATCGGAGCGTTATATCTGGACAGCTGTCTGCACGGAGCCATCGTGCCGATTGTTACCGAGTGGGAATGGTCAGCCACTGACGTCATTTTGAACTCTACGGAATCAGAAACCGATGAAGACGAAGAATTAGAAACAAGAGCCAGTTTCGCAATCGGTGCCATTTTTCTTACGACCGGACTTGTAGAGATGATTTTATCACCTCTTGCCGGCATGGTTGCCGACAAGTGTGGGTTCGACGTGGTGATCATTGCAGGCCTACTGGTGGGTGTCTTAAAGTGTCTTCTATTTGGATTCCTCAGCACATCCATCTGGATTGTTTCAATCAATCGTGTTCTTCAAGGCGTCGTGAGTGCCTGTACACAGACCATAGCAATAGCTCGTATAAGAGATGTGTACGCCGAGGCATCGCCAGAGTGCGCCAACGTGATGGCGATAGCCATGTGGAAAATGGCATTTAATTTCTTTGCGGGACTTTTCATTGGAGAATTGTACGGATATTTGAAGTATCGAGTGTTCCTCCTGTTTCTACCCATCTCTTTGCTTCTCATCATCGGCGTATTGATAACATTCAGAACTGACAATTTCCATTCAAAAGACGAATCGTACGGAGAGCCAGAGGACAAATGCGAGCAAATCTCATCTTCAGCTGTTCGGCGGAGGGTAATCTGCGACGTCCAGCTCATGATCGTGTCGATTTGCTTCGTCTTTGCAAATCTTGGCCAGTCTTCCTTGGAACCATCGGTTGCTGTGTGGATGAAATCTACCTTCGGGGCGGGCCCAGACATGATGGGATTCGTTCTTGGATTGTGTGGAGTGGCAACCATTACTGGCAGCATTGCCGCCGCTCAGATCTTATCTGTCCTGCTGGATCGATCCTGGATCTTCTGCATTGCAACTCTTTGTATGACAGGTCTACCCTTGCTTCTTGTGAACTTCTCCCCCAGCATCTTAGCAGCCGGTGCTGTACTGTGTACTCACTTCATCTTTGCCACCGCAGCGCGTTTCACGTTGCTGTCAATGTGTGCCACCCTTGCAACTAGACGTCATCCCAGAGCCAACGGTCTCGTCTTTTCTATGCTCAACGTGGGCTGGGCGGCTTCATTTCTTATTGGACCCCTCCTTGCCTCCTACCTGTTTGGATCTACTTGCGTCATCTGCATGATGGGAGCAGCTTGCATTGTCGTCTCCTCACTGAACGTGTTTCTGCGACAACTTGAAGCGAAGCAAGGACCGAATCTCATGGACTGTTTTCCAAAAGACAACAATGGGTATAAGGTGCTTGCAAATAATGAGAAAGTTCCATTTACTTATGACATTTCTAAAGAAACTCTTCAGCCAAAGGATGGAGAGTTATTCAGATATATACAACATCCTCACTGAAAATGCATCTGAACTAATGACCCACAATAAGAAAACCTAATGACTTCATGTCGCTACTTTGGTGTTGAAAGTATTTGGTGGTGGTAATAATTAATTCAAACAATGATGCACAGTTTAATCGTTTATTCTGACCTCCCGCAAACTCAATTTGTTGACAAAATTCGAGTTTACAAAATGAAAGTGACACCAAGAAAGGAAGGATATTATTGGTCAGGTTTACTCGCACTGCACGTAGTCCAGCATGGCGCCGTACGATGTTTGTCATAAGAAGGTGGTGATTATTACTACAGTACAAGATTTTTTATTCTTTGTCGATGAACTTTCCATGTTTCCGGGGCAATGTACCAAGTTATTGTTACAGACCAGACTCAACAGTTCACTCTCTGTGACCGATTTATAAATTCTCACAAGAGTGCCTGAGGGTGTTGATCGAATGTTTTGTACTTAAAAACAACAACAGATATTCATAATTTGTTAAGTCAGATTGTTTACGCTTTTCAAGTCAAACTTTGAAGAAATCTGTGTGTACATGCATACATGCCCAACAGATTCCTACAAGAGAATTCTCTGTTATCTCCATATAACAAGATGGTTTTTTTTCTCAATCATTGTCTTGTGAATGTGAGACGTGGTGGGGCAATTTTATTCAGATTGTAAAGTTTTTACGTTTTCATTCATGCAAAGTTTTTATGTTATCATGTCTGTGTTTTATTATACTTTTGTTAATCCTGGGCCTCACGTGGGGTGTGTGTTTCTGCTATGTATATTGTTTTTAATCGGCCGAATAAATAATAAGAATTAATATGTAAGAACAAAATACAGATTGATTTTATTAAAGAAGTATCTCGTGTAAGCTTGATATCGAGATTTAAGTTTTAAAAGCATGCATGAGCACACTCGAAGAATTTTTTGGGGGGTTAAGGTTGTGCCCGGTTAACAAAATCACAAGTCTGTACCAAAAAGGCGGCCCCTTTCATGTTTCTTTTTTTGGGGGGTTTTGACTTCAAGCTAACAGGAAAAGTGCTCATGACATTCATCATCCAAGGACATGTCATCGCATCGAGCACAATGCACTTCTGACGGATTCAAAAAAAGGAGTCGAAAACGCACTGCCGCTGGAACAAACGTTTGCCAGGGGGTGCTGGAATTTCTAAAAGATTGACATCGCATGTAAATATTATTGTTGCAAGGCTGCTTTCTTACATTTAGTAAATTCCTTCGTGTATGTTTTGTTTTATTTTCCGAGCCCTTACGGCGTGGGGCCACAGAGCCAGCGCCCGCTTTATAAGGCCCCGGAAAATGTTGGATTCTGGATGCACTGTGATGAAATATACTGAAGTATACTGAAACTTATAAAACCCGAAAGGAGGTTTTTTGGTTCAAGTTAAAACAAACGGTTCCACTGGAAGCGGATGAATTTCTGTTCATAAAAATATTCACACAGTTCTAACTCACCAAACGATGTAGCTCTCGATATACAGGTATCACAAGTCCTAAGTTCCCCCCAACATTATTCTTAATTAATGAAATAGAAATGCACGATTTCAACAATATCCCAAATGCAAATGACAGAGGGCACTCTTCTGCCCATTTTGTGAAAAAATGATAGAAATCCAATCACGCAAACCAACACGAAGCTCATTAGAATGGAAAAAAAGTGCAAATAAAAAAGTTGCAATAAATAGCATTGCTCCAATGTACTGGTTTGAGTGATCCTGCAAGGCAGGGTAGACTTTCATTAATTAATAACTTTACCTTACAAAAGTTTCCTTGTATAAAAGGATGTTTAACTAAAGAAGACGCAATCTTAAAAATCTAACAGATAATTGCAGACCTTTTAATTCAAAGATGACAAAGAAAATGCAAACTAAATGTAACATTTTTGAAATTTTCCATGTAAAAACAGGAGTCTCTACTTGAAAGAGGAAGAACAAGAAAACCAATTTAAAAAATGTTACATTAATTTGCATTTTCTTTGTCATCTTTGCATCAAAAGGTCTATAATTATCTGTTAGATTACCAAGATTGTGTCTTCTTTTAGTTAAACATCCTTTTAAACAAGGAAACAAGGTAAAGTTATTAATAAATGAAAGTCTACCCTGCCTTGCAGGATCACTCAAACCAGTACATTGGAGCAATGCTATTTACTGCAACTTTTTTTATTGGCACTTTTTTCATTCAAATGAGCTTCGTGTTGGTATGCGTGATTGGATTTCTATCATTTTTTTCACAAAATGGGCAGAAGAGTGCCCTCTGTCATTTGCATTTGGGATATTGTTGAAATCGTGCATTTCTATTTCATTAATTAAGAATAATGTTGGGGGAACTTAGGACTTGTGATACCTGTATTTGCAGTGTTATTTGTTTGTTGCAGGGAATGGCAAACATAAAAGACTAAAAGACCTAAATGCATCTTTATGTTTATGATCGCAAATGGCAAGTTTGGGGCTAGACAAGGATTTATCAGTCTACTGAGTTTTATGAGGAAAAACTTGCAGAGGGTGAAACGTAAATAGCTGTTTTTATTAAAACGAAACTACACTGGAATTTGCGTAAAGCACGACTAGTTTCAAGGCGCCCCACTCCTATTAGGTTGGGGATGTTTGATGTGAACCTTGCTGTTTGTTGAGTACAGAATGATAGCAACGTCAATAAAACTTTTTTTATGAAAAGAAAAACCTCCAGGGGAAAGGTATGAACATTTGCCCCTATTGAAAGATCGACCTTGAAAACAATCCTGGCAAGCATAATCATCTTTGCCACCGAGGTTATTGCTTTCGGGTCAAAGCTTTCATCATGGCGGAAATATTATCATAGACATGTCATGATTTTAGAAACCTTGAGAGAAATATCGATTCTGCACTGCCTGAAGATTTAGAAAATACCTCCTCTTGATATTTTACAGTGTTCGTGCTAGACTTTCGAAGCGCCGCGCTTACCAAGCAGCGGCAAAACTAGAAACGAACAAAACGAAGGAGATATTTGTAGAGCAAGCATAATGTATAGCGCAGCGGCGCAATTTCAACGTCGTAGAACACTGCTGGCTGGAACACATTTTTGCCCGGGAGCAGGGCATGCTGAAGCACTCACAGCACCCCCGTTCCCGCGGGCGTGGGAAAGCGAAACTAATAAACTAATCTAAACTAAACGATACTAATAGACATAAATCATTGTCATAGCGATGCCGATCGACAAACCTTAAAAAAAGAAGGTAATGTCCCTTCATGCAACAGCATGTCATCGAATCTAGGAGGACAAAAATGAAAGCCAATTTTCAACCCCTAAAAAATCCTGTCCAACTTCCTTCACCGTCCGGTCGTGATCCCGACCTACATCAGGGTGAAGACCATGTAAATAGGCCCGAAAAAAGTGGCCTACGCTGGCCAAATCACGATTCGCCGTGCTCTCAATGTTTGTTGCTATTAGAGCATTTTGTGGGCCATAAACTCAAGTTGAGGGTTAATTGTATAACAAAGAAGGGTGGAAGCCGTGAACAGGACTGCGAGCTCGTATTTCTATGAAAGTCGGATGAAACTTTGGGTCTTAAAACTGCTCTATTTTGCAATGGAGTGCGCTAGGCTCCTTTTTCAAAAACGGTGATGGGCTTCAGGACAACTTTTTAGGGATGATCATCTTTGGATGGAAATTTCTCCCCAAAAGACATGGTTAACCTCCCCCCAAAAAATGAACAGGAAATGAAAGATGATGGAATAAGCTTAAATTTGATGTGTGTCTCAAACGCCTTGGAGAATTGTGAGTATTTTTCATAATTTTTGGAAGTGGGTGTTGTTACATCACCGAGGTCTATATATTACCGTTTATTTACTGGTCTGCAACCATCCGTCTTTGAGGCAAAAACAAGCACACAAACGTTTTTCATTCACATAAAAAAATCCTTTCCGTGATGTCGCTCAGTTTGGAAAATAAAGGCCGACAGAGTGTGGGTCAAGCAAAAAAAACCCCACATTTTGGTTCCGTGACCTTGACGATTCCCTGACGTTTCTACCGCCATATACAAAAACAAGATTTGCGCCTTTCCAATAAACCGCTCGAGTGGGGGCGCTATTTACCTTTCCCTAATGGCGACGATAGCAAAACCAATACGGAAGCACTTTTGTAAGCTTTGTCCTTTTTAGGGGTTTCAGGAAACGAGTTCCAAAATTGTGCGGGAAAACGTACACGACCACGTACATTTGTACAAAAAAGTCATCTATAGTTCTAATAAAATATGGTATTTTCTATACGATCGAAACAGCAACCCTTTTTTTGAATATATTATAAAGATGTTTTTACTTTGCGATTGCAGCCGGGACTTTTTGGATGAATGGGCCACGGTCAACAAACGAAGCCCCCCCCCCCCAACACCTCCGTTTCAAACACGACTACGAATAAAGTAACTAGCACATATATTTTTTTTATACATGTATTTATTAAATCTAGACGAAAATACACATAGTACAACATAATCAGGATCACTGACTGAACAAATGGATATCATGTGTCTATGACCAACATCGATAAAGACTGCAATGTGCAACAAAATTAGTGGCCTTTTACAATGCCATAAAGACAGCTGTTTCGTTATAGTTTTCATCCTGTGCGTATTAATTAATGATAATGAGCATACATTTATGTTTAAATCTTGTTTACATCGCATCAGGTGCATACCTAAATTAATAAATGGTTCCGACCTCCTCTCACAAAATTGCCCAAGTTTCCTGAAATACATTAAAAACAAATGCATCCGAGTATATCGCCCCGAAAGTATTGTCGATTGTGCAGGAATGCCGCTACATGTTAAGTCAGTCAACAGCCAGCAAAAAGAAAATGAATCTGTGTAGGAAAAGAACTCTTCGTAAATATTTTCATCAGGAATATTAAGACTTCTTGGCATCTGCTGTGGTAATTTGCATGAAATAACCCCTTCACATTGCTGGCTACAATAAATGTCAACAGATTTAGTGTCAATAGTCAAGCCAACAATCACATGGCAGTTGGATAATTCCATTGCTGTAATAATCATCATTTTGGTTTGTGCCTTAAATTTGTTTTAATCTTAATACACGTACAGCTTTAGCCGTGCAGCAAATGTCTACACAGGAACAGCTGTAACCTCTTAGGTTTTAACGCGATTTTTTTTGTTTTTATAATATATATTAACAAAATGCTCAAAGGAAAATAATTCTGTTTTAAGGTAAATGGCTACCAAAACAACTACATAAGCTCACAAGTAGTGCTCGCTTTAAATACTTAAAATATTAATATCGTCAATAGTTTTACAAGTAAACACTAGTTGGCCCACGAGGGGTGGGCCCCCCTTAATAAAGGGGGGAGGAGGATAGCCCCCCTTTGAGTTTGCCCTGTCGAGCTTATCGCAGTCAATGACTTGATCCTAAACAGACGATCAACAAAAATCTCAGGTACTCATGGACCCGATATTTAAGTCACATTGAAACAACAAAATAAAACTCGCTTTTGGTCACTAGGCTCAGATGGCTTAGCTCTGCAGCGAAGTTAAGTCACGCTGGTTATCGTCACACTGTGAACAGGACCAATCAGGCACTGCGAATGGCGTCGTCACGGCGACTTGTCGACAGGAATTAAATCAGATCGGCCACGTTCATGGGCATCTCGGCAATTTCAGTGTTATAAAACTCGGTTAATTCCTTGAGTGCTCTGATGTCCTCTTGGGTAACGAAATTGATAGCTACACCCTTACGACCGAAACGGCCACCACGGCCAATCCTGAAATAATCAATGCAAAAGGAGAAATAATCAATGCCAAAATGAATATGAACTCCCTGAGTTACGTTAATATTAAACTTAAATTCAATCCACAGATGTATAGCAGAGTTGTCCATGAATGTCAGACTAAATGTTTTTGGCATCGCAACCATGAAGCATATTACAAAATCTTTTGATAAAGTCGTTTCAGATTATTAATCAATCTCAGTCATGTCAGCCTCAGATTACTTGATACAGTATTTACAATGAAGTACGTGATGCTATAAATAAAGATTCTTCAGTTTTGCAGTGTTGACTGTAGCTATGCATCTTGAGATGTTGAGGAGATGGAAACAACTCCTCCATCCCACCCATAATGCATTGCAGAATTTACTCTTCTTCCTCTGACGACCGCAAGTGACATGATCGTGACATCACGGTGCTTTTTGGGAAGTTTTAAAACAAGTTCAGAAATCACAGACCACATCAAAACTGTGATCAGGCCAATTCTTGTAATTGTTGTACTTGTAACTTACTCAAACCAGGCAGTACACAATATTCTTGCAAACTGTATATAATCAACCAATTGAAATAAAAATAATGGTTTTTCTCCAGTTCAATGCCAAGATTCCAAAGACTGGGTTTGATTATCTTGTTGATACTGCCCTCTTCCGTCAAAGCGGATGGGCTCGGACCAAGACTAGGACCGGGAGGGTTGACTGACCTGTGAATGTAATTCTCTCTGTTGGAGGGCAGGTCATAGTTGATGACCAGTGAGATCTGCTGGACGTCAATCCCACGCGCCAGCAAGTCAGTAGTAATCAGCACTCGGCTGGAGCCAGAACGGAATTCCTTCATGATGATGTCTCGATCCTTCTGCTCCATGTCTCCATGCTATACACAGGGAGGAGATTCAATATTTTTATAACGCTTCTTTTAAGTCACCAAGTAAAAGGAGCTAATCTGTGTGGGCGAGTGTAATTTAATAGGAAGTCAATCAGGAGTTACCATTTGTAGTAATCATGTCTCTGTGCTTTATTTCCTGTGGTTTAATTTCCTGAAATGAAACTTGTCAATTATGCGTGCACAATTGAAATATCACACTGATTTGATCTGTTCCTCGCATGGTTTACCCCCTCAGTCACCGCCACAGAGTGGCTCAGAGAAGACGCAGGAATATGCGAGGAGCCTATCCACATCAATGCCGGAACATTGGGGACAGGGGTTGCTCTCCAACGTCGTGGAAAGGGAATATACATCAGAACCCTGGATGAGGGTTCAGCTCCCGTACGCCACACTGGCAGAGCTAAGTGATGTGTTAAGTCACTCAGATACCATCGTTGGTTGGAATTAAAGTTGGAAGTACCCAAGCTTAGGAAAGTCAAGTTCCAGTCAAAAAATGATTTGTTTTTCACGTGGTTTTGCTTTTCCTTGTCCCACTTTCACTTCCGGTTTTTAAGAAGAACATTATTAGGTAAATGCAGATTCAGTCAGAGACCATGGAGCACATTGGTAGATGTTCCAGATATTTATATTCGTCTGTGTCAAAAAAAAAGGAAGGCCAAGTTCCATGAAATCCGTCAGAAATTTGAACTTACCATGCTGGAGACGGTGAAGTCTCTCTTGGTCATGCTCTCATGTAGCCACATCACTTTCCGTCTGGTATTGCAAAAAATGACTGCTTGTGTGATAGTCAGTGTCTCGTACAAATCACACAGAGTGTCAAACTTCCATTCCTTCCAAATCAAAAGAAAGAACACGGGGGTCAATTCAGCCTGTACTGCAGCATACTACATTGTTTTGATTCACTTGAGAATCCATTGGTTTGGGGCGATACAAGGCAGGGACTAACAGGTTAAAAGTGACGGATCAACCCTGACCCCCTTCAGTGATTTACTAGGAACTTTCCTCACTCTTGCAAAATCCAACACCATGTGGTAAACTCCACACCCAAACTGTTGGACTCTGATTATGGTATGCCTGACCCCATGTAAAGCATAATCAGTTTACTAGTGCCGTCCTTACTCCAACAGAATCAAACAGAACATGCAGTTGGCTTTTGAAGGGTTGGGGTTGGTTAGGGTTAAGCGGACTCGTAACTCGATTGCAGCTGACCACGCATGGCACTCACGCTAAGATGCCTTGGACTTTTCCAAATCCAGACGAACACTGGTAATGTGCCTACCATGTGATGCAAACCAGCGCATGTACCATGCAGCATGCCCCACACACCGTGCTGGCACGAGTGATCATGAAGCACCATTGAGCAAGTCCATAATGATAAAATCAAAACGAAACAATCTGAGAAGCCATACCTCTTTCTCTACGTTGACGTAGAACTGCTTGATGCCCTCAAGGGACAATTCCTCCTTCTTGACTAGGATGCGGATCGGGTTGACCATAAACTTGGTGGTCACATCCAGTACATCTGGAGGCATGGTGGCTGACAACAGGACCACCTGGCACACAAGCGGTTATGGATTTCTTTGTTATTATCCTTGAAAATCAAGTTCTACCATTGTAATATATTCAGTAGGATTTATTAAAGGTTTTAATATATTTATGTTTAATCCTCCTAAAATTGATCAGTTCAGACAGTCGAAAATTTTTCTTCCACTTCCAGTGCCATGCATTTGGTTACAGACTAGTAAAAAACAGTCAGATCACATTGGGGTAAACACTGTGACTAAACAAATTTCATCAAACGACAAAAGAGGTAACTGGTAGGTACAGCTGGCATAGCAATCACCTCCAGTCAAAACATGGCTATATCAGGGAATTCTTAACTGTTCCGGACAGCCACTTGATTGATTTTGACAGCTGTGATGGCGTAGCTGAATTTGCCAGCCAAACAGGGAGGGTTAAATGCGTGTGTAGAAGGCACTGACCTGGAGGACATCATGATTCAGCTGCCTGAAAACATCGTAGATCTGATCCTTGAAGCCTCTAGACAACATCTCATCTGCCTCGTCCAAGACAAAAATCTTGATGTATTCAGTATCTGTCCGAGACAAAGAATTAGAAAGGTTTATCATGAAGGAAAAATGAGAAAAGTGTCACAGATAATAAGTTCATAATGCATGTTTGCTTTGTTCAACAAATTCTGTCACAAGTACACACTGTTTAAAGTGTAGGAAAACAAAGTACAACAATGACTACTTTGCTGAACTAAGGCGTCAATGATACAGAATGTTCCTCGCATGGTTTACCCCCTCAGTCACCGCCACAGAGTGGCTCAGAGAAGACGCAGGAATATGCGAGGAGCCTATCCACATCAATGCCGGAACATTGGGGACAGGGGTTGCTCTCCAACGTCGTGGAAAGGGAATATACATCAGAACCCTGGATGAGGGTTCAGCTCCCGTACGCCACACTGGCAGAGCTAAGTGATGTGTTAAGTCACTCAGATACCATCGTTGGTTATGATAAAGGGATCAACAATTTCCCAAAAGGACAAAAGACACAACCATTACAATCCCCTCCCCACCCTTTGATGTTTTGACCAATTAGTTGTGATTAATGTCGGACAAAAATCTGGCATGCGTACACTTGCATGAACCCTAACGCTATTTGGTCATTTACTAGGAACTTTCTTCACTTTTGCAAAATCCAACACCATATCAACTCATACACCCAAACTGTTGGACGCTGATTATGGTGGTATGCCTGACCCCATGTACAGCATAATCAGTTTACTAGTGCAGTACTCACTCCAACAGAATCAAACAAAACATGCAGTTGGATTTTGAAGGGTTGGGAATGGTTAGCGTTCACATGTGTGGTTGGAACATGCAGAGTTGCATTTAATAGGCGCGCCTGTTTCCCACTTGTGGAATGGGCAGGGACTAACGGACCCGTGTTACAACTGATAATGTAGTAACCAACCGATAACGTATCACCAACCGATAATGTATCACAAATTGACCGATATTGTATCACTAACCGATAATGTACCAAAAATTGACTGATAGTGTAGTAAAATTTGTATCCGATAATGTATCACGTGTCGACGGATAATGTAACTACAAAATAACTGTATCCGATAATGTATCACCACGGAACGGATACTGTATCAACCGATAATGTATCATAAATCAACCGATAATGTATCAGTATTGGGAAAAGGTGTACACAAATGTTTGTTTTATGTCCGATTATCCCGCCCCACGTTGACCAGGGAGGGGGGGGGGGGGGGTCTGGGCTAGTTGATCACCACCACCCCCATTATTTTGTATTTAGAGAAAAAGGGCTTATTTTGAGGTATTTTTCAAACTTTCCAACCGCCGAAATGTATTAAATAGTATTGAGAAAGGGAGAAAGAATACAAATAGCTTGAAATGCGCTGGGACGTCTGTATCATGAACAGCAACCCCAGTGTCATGTGGTCTCCAGCAAGGCCCCCCCCCCCGCTTGTATTTCACGGCCAGGACTTTTTTTTTAGCTATCCCCCATCCCCAAGTCCCCAGCGCAGATTTACGCTACTGTTGCAGGGGCGGATCCAGGAATTTTCGCGGGAGGGGGGTTCATCAGCAAAACAATCTGAAAATGTACACAGGATTTATTTTTTTTCGGACACTTGGCCTCCGTAAAATCAAAAACTTAGGGAAGGGGGTATCATATTTCAATAGGGGACGCTGTTCAAATTTGACAATTATTAACACTGGATTACAGAATGGTGTAAAAATGCCCCCTATCTAAGCTGCCTCCGTCTGTATTTTGAACAGGCGGACATTATACCAGTATTTTTTTTGGGGGGGGGGTGTCACAGCAGAGGGGTGCATTATTTTTTTTAGGAATTTGTATGCAATTTGTTTTGGGACACAGCTGGGGGACCCTCCCACCCCGGATCCGCGCCTGTGTTGGCCTCAAGGAAGCGGCAGGCTCGTGACGTTTGGACTCAAAACTGTGTGGGTTGAACAAACTGAAGTCAGTGGGTAGACAAATAACAAATGACGTCACATGGGAAAGGTGCCCGGCCCCCACGGGCATTATTTTGTACGGTACAGTAATATTTTGTACGGTACAGTAAAATTGTGTACCTGATTGTAGGATTTTATCAGCGCTCCCCGTTGAAAATATGGCACGACACCCCCTCCCCCCTCATCGCCCCCCTCCCCCCCCCTCCCCCCCCCCATCCCCCACTAAATGAGCAGTAATGCTGTGATTGTGCCCTTTCTGTAAGAAAAAAATATCGACGGGGGTCGACAAGGGACCCATGAAGCTTGATCGCATCTAGACTATCTTCGACGATTGCCGCCTAAATCCGGTAAACTTGTTACATTGTATCTTTTGTGACAGCTCAAGTTACATGATCATTTCAGATGGTAGTTTTGCTATACACAAGCCTCGCCACTCGCATGTGTTTCCGGTTCATGCACAGCGCGTATTTTGAATGATGCAAAGTTATTGGGGGAGGGAATAGTCTGGGAGACCATCGCAAGTTAAATTGAACGTATGCGCGCGCCGACGTTGCCTGACGCTCATGCAAAGACGCTGCTGCTAATAGCCACATTCTGGCACATTCTGGAAGTGGTGTGGAACCTTGCGCGCGAACCAGTACAGTACAGTACGCACATGCTGTGTCCCGTCCATTGATCTCCATACGGGGATCAATGGTCCCGTACGTCCATGGGGCTCTCAAAAGTGGTAAAACTCGCCCTCTTGTGTCGCAGCACGGAGCCCATATGGAGGTCAAATGTCCGGAGAAAAGAATATGTCCACATTTCGGCGCGGATGTGCGAGTGCAGTTACCCCCCCCCCCCCCTTGACATCAAAAGCTGGATACGCCACTAGCCTAGGCCCACTTGGAAGTAGAGCGTCTCCAAACCAGAGCAACTCCCTACCTCCCAAAATAAAAAACAAACATATTCTTAATGATACATTTTCTCGAGTGGGGACTTATCATAGTAAAGGCACTTATTAGACTTTAAATAATTTGCAATATTTCCACCTTTTTCCAATACTGATACATTATCGGTTGATTTATGATACATTATCGGTTGATACAGTATCCGTTCCGTGGTGATACATTATCGGATACAGTTATTTTGTAGTTACATTATCCGTCGACACGTGATACATTATCGGATACAAATTTTACTACACTATCAGTCAAGTTTTGGTACATTATCGGTTAGTGATACAATATCGGTCAATTTGTGATACATTATCGGTTGGTGATACGTTATCGGTTGGTTACTACATTATCAGTTGTAACAGACCCGTCCTTTCCCTACGCACATGATGCTATATTAACTCACTCAGGGCTTTTCTGCCGATCATGTCAAAGACTCTGCCGGGAGTGCCGACAACGATGTGCATCCCGGTTGCAAGCTTGGCAATATTAGTCTGCACGTTGGTGCCACCAATGCAGGCCATGCATTCTGCGTTCATGTAGTCTCCGAGGGCCAGAAACACCTTCTGGATCTGCTCATCAAAAAATAATTAATTATTAGAAGTGACAAATGCACTGTGCTAAAGCTAGACTGTTACATTTCTTTTTAAACATTTGAAAGGGCCTCAAGATATTGCATTGTAATTACATTATTTATGCAAAATCAGAATTATCAAAAACGTTGTTTTGTTTACTTAAAAAATAAAAGTCAGAAAAAACATCCCTAATTAACCTTTTGGTGAATGGTGGACAAAATAAGAGAGGGCCCTTTTTTTTGGGGGGGGGGTGTTAAACTTGTTGAATTTACCTGGGTAGCCAGCTCTCTGGTGGGAGCGAGCACCAGAGCCTGACATTCTTTTTTACTAGTGTCAATCTGGTGCAGAATGGAGATGGCAAACGTGGCCGTCTTTCCGGTGCCCGATTGGGCCTGAGCAATGACATCTTTGCCTGGAAAATCAGAAAGAAAATGGAGATTAAGGGGTGAAAGATAACCATTTAAAAAAACTAGAAATGTACTTTTGCAATGCAACTTTGTCACCAATAAACAGCAATTATATTGAAAATCAGAAAGCTATTTTGGTCTTCAAATGTTAGGGATTGCATAAGCACTTATCTTTTCCACATCCTAACGGCACTTCATTTGCAGTTTGGACAACTCAGGTAAAACAACTTAAAATGCATTTGTCAGGAAATATTGGCATACATTCAGACAAGGGGCGTAACTTACCATGGCAACAAGGTACTATAGCAAGCTGCTGAATTGCAGAAGGCTTTTCAAATCCGTAAGCGTAGATTCCTCTAAGCAACGGATCAGGTAAGTTCATATCATCGAAACTCACGAAACTCTCCACTTGGGAGACATTCTGAAAAAAATAAAAATACAACGGAAAAAAAAGTTAAGAAATCTGTTTATATCATCGTTCTAAAGATTCATAGGGCATAAGGCCATGTAAAACAATAAACCAGTTTCTTATCCCCGCCCGCTTCCTTTTTCCCCGGCCGGCTTTTTCCCCCTCTTTTTTAAAAACATTTATTCATTTGAAGTATATTTTGCATATATATATATAGTCAATATATTGTCTTTTTATTTGTTTCCAACAAAATTGTAGCTATGAAAAAAGGGTTGTGGCTCCTTCGGACACAATTTTGTATTAAACAACACAGTTGAGAACATTGAAGAATCCATCCGCCATCTTGGGGGAAAAAAAAGGAAAACAAAATGCCCGCCTCCTTCATTTCTCAAAAAAAAAAGCCAGACGGGAAATATATACATATTTGTTTTACTGGGCCTTATTTACTGAATGGCATGTAACTATCACTGAATACTTTCATAGTGTTTTGCTTACTTCGATTTCCGCAGCCTGGTCTCCGATGTAAGGGTCCTGTTCCTTATTCTCTTTGGCAGACTCACCAGCATTTCCAGAACCTTCGGAGGTTTTCTGGGGTCTACAATGTCAAAGAGAGAACAGCAGGTGGATTAACAATTTTTTTTGGGGGGGGGGGGTGTAGAATGGGAGCAATGCATCCATTATTGCCCTTTCAACATAAACGAACAGAAGCCAATCACAGTGTTGCTAGTTTGTCACATGACAAATAAAAATCAAAATCCATTAGGAACACATCTATGGGCTCCGTGTGCCGACAAAAGAGGGCGCCCTTCTACCTAGCAACGACGTCCCATGGGCGGGACTTTTCGCTGGTTGACCTGCACCATTCCTTGTGTGTGACGCAAGTACACCAGGGGATTTGTACTATGTACACGCAGTGGCCGCGCTTCGCGGCAAATGAATTGCAGTCAAGCAAGATGGCGTCGGTTGGTCACCCCCAACTGTACTTCCTATGCCGGTGAGGGGGTACTTGTGAACGGAGCGGAAAGCGTACGTCAACATAAAAGACACTATGTAACATGCTAAATGCAATTTAACAAACGAAATTTATGATCGTTCACAAGTTAATATTAAAATCAAAGTTAACTATCACACACCACACCATAACAGAATTAAATTTCCTTTTGTAGACAGTGTCTCGCAGTTCAAGCAATTTTAGAAAAGTTGAACAAAGAAATTGACTGGAGCAGGGTTTGAACCTGCGACCTCTGGATTGCCATTCCAGTGTTGTTGGCGGTTCCCAAAATTGACAAATCTTTGTTCAAGGGCTGCTAGTCGGAAGCCATAAACCTGTATGTGCCATACAGCCAGGGGTCACGCCCAAGTCACGATGCAGACTTGGGAAATGGCAGACGGGGATCACTCAGAGAGGATATGACTTTTTATTACGAATTTTCAAATGTACCACAAAGGGAAACTGACTAGGAGTAGGTGAATTATAACAATGGCATGAACAGGTTTGATCAAATGATAAGAGGCTACTAGACAACACTGGCTCCATTCCAGAATTGCTTCCTGGAATTGGCATCATGACCACTGTTTTGAGGAATGCTTTTCTAGTAAAAAAATTCCAGTTCTCAATGCACAATAAAATAACTTTTGTGTTGTAACTGATCAATTTTATTGGAGGGATTGCATCTCATGACTTTGCATTAGGTCATCAACTTCATTTTTAGGTTTTCATTACCGCCTGCCCTGATTTTCAAGCCCGCCCCAACATTTTTTTTTTATATTTTGTATTTTTTTTGCAAGTGTTTTTCCCCCTCCATCAACCCTCCTGCTATTTAAACAGTCACAGACAGTCAAAATTTCCATCTACCTCCCCTGCTATACTTTTAACACAGTCTAGTCACCAGCAGTCAGATCATATGTCAAGCAAGCACTGTGAGTCAAACTCAGTCAGCAGACCATGAACAGACAAAGCAGGCAAGTTGTGAGCACAGCTGGCTTATCAACCACCCACAGTCAAAGCAAAGCTGTATCGAGTTACATAAACAGTCACAGCCAGTCAATCCTGCTTTACGTAGGCTGGGAATTAACTGTTTAAAACAGTTACTTGACTAATTTTGACTGAAAGGACTACTTGGCACAGAATCGATACTTGCACGCAAGGTTCGCAAACAGTGCTTTTTCAACACCGCGAACTTGCATTCGCTTGATTCGCTTAAGCGTGCGCGCGCCAGCCATATTGATATCATTGTTGCGCAGTGAATCAAAGATAACCCCCTCTTCAGAAAATGGTCAAGCTGCCCTACAAAATACTGTTACTGCTAGCAGACGATCGCATCAAGTGTGTGTGCAACGTTCGTGGTGCTGAAAAAGCGATGTTGGTGAGTAAAAACTGATTTATCGAATCAGAAAAAGCAAATGTAAGCCTAATAGTTCTGCAATTAAATGTTGGAGTCAATTTGGAAAGAATGTTGCAACCCGATGCCACTTTTTTCTTCAAATATCATCTCCATTAAAGGTCAGTCATGTCAGTCATTGCAAAAACGTTGAAAAGACATAAATCTGGGAATGAGAAACATTTCCAATTTTGTAAGGAAATAGGGCCTACTCAGAAAATTTTCTTTACTCTCCATAGACTTTGTACACAACAGCTGAAGTGGCGTCAGGTTGAAACATTCTTTCCGAAAGCTGGCTAAATCTAGCCGGCTAAATATTCATTTCCAGTTCCATAAAATTAAAAATATAAATTTCCCTCCTCTGATTTTTTTTCAATCCGAGTGATGTTAACCCCAAAAAAGAAGAAAGTTGCATTGTAATCATGGTAGGCCTAATGTTACATGAAATATTTTACATTATTGTTCACTTCAAATTGGTCATGTTGGTGGGTTAAAAAATGTGCAATAAAAAAACTGAATTGCTGCTCAAAACTTCAGTCACATGCCACTGGCAATTTTGGCATGCCTGGGGAAAACAAAAGTTAAAATGCAGATTGCTGATAAAGGCCCCCTAAATGTAGGCATATAACACACTTTAATAGAATTCAGTTCATATCTCGTTGGACATGCTGATCTGCGACTAGTGCGAGTTTCAAGATACATGCGCACGACACATGATCCATGTCCATGATGATGATCATTTATTCTTTCCAAATCCGTTCATGATCACTTGCCATGCCAGCTATTGTGAACATATTTGTTAAATAAGGAATTCATTCCCCTGAAATACTTCACCATCCTTGTAAATCAATGCTTAAAGATTCTATTTGCCGATTAAAAACCGCAAAATATTGAAAAGAACAACATTTTTAGAGTGATATCGTGGACCAGTTGGGAACACTTTTGTTGAACACGTGCTGCAGTCGTGGGCAGGAAATCGACCATATCGCCATCTTACCTCCAACTTTTGTTCAAAAAACCAACACAAAATCATAGATTTAAGTCTTCTTTGCACTCATAACTTGTGGGAGGAACATTAATACAATCGATGAAATGTTTCTAAAGCAGATTTCAGAAGAAAATAGAAGGAAATACCTACCCTGGGATAGAATCTTCGTATTCGTTTGACATTCTTCTAGTACGTACAGCGGGAAAAAGACCGATGGAGGAATGAACAGTGCGAACGTGCTTTTAATCAATGTATCATTCCGCTATCCGGAAGTAGAGCCGATGGCTAATGAACTCGTAAAATTCTACGTACATTCACGAATAAAAATTATTGAAAACATTAAGAAATAGTCAAAATAGTTATTCGTACAATATTAATGGAAGATATATGCTTCAAAGTTAAATTAATACGAAGTAAACTATAAGCGGCTTGATATTTGAATACTTAACACAGTGAAAAAAAGTGCCGGGTGTCGTGCACATGCGGTGACGACATTGCGCAATGTCAGAAATTTACATAACATTATCGTGCGATGACGTACGCACGAAGTACCGGCGCGGCCCGATTCGTAGAAGGCATTGTTCTTGTTATTTAGGCGGAAAATAAATATTTGACTTAAATCATTTTGGTAAATAACCACCCACATTTTATGATGATTCACAAAAAAAAAGAATGACTTTCGTCAAAGATCTGCTGTTCATGTTGTGTCCGCCTTGCCTGTGTCATGACCAGATGGCTGTTTTGAAATCATGTTGCCGGGGCGGGACCGCCCGGCTAATTGCCAGAATGTTAAAAAAAGTTCTTTAAAAGTTCACCATTTTTACGGACAGGAGAAAGTTAAACACTTGTCAAGTTATTAAAATCATGTGCTCGGAATCAAGATATGACAAACTTGAAATCCTGGCCCGTCAATAAGATTTTGTTGTTGTTGTTGCACTTGACATGTTTGGAGGTTTTTTTTTAAATTTATATTTGGCCTAACTACAACAAAAAAATCAGCTCATTATAAGCGCCAATTTATACTTTTAATTCGCAAAATTGAATACACTTTATATTTACTAAGGGCATTGAAAAAATGGTTTCCCGTCACTAAAATGACAAAATTAAGAGTACGCAAAAGCCAGGATTAGTACACTTATTTCAAATTATTGATACTGTTTCTTTTTGTATATTATCAAGCTTTTGTTTGACATCGAGAAATTCAATTCAATTTCCAATTCAATGTAACATTTATTTCAATGATGCCATCCTTATACAGTATGTACAAACATGCATATAAATAACATAAGGAGTACAATAATATGATATTTGATATGCACACAGTGATTAATAATAAAGTAGCAAATTAAATGACAACATTTAGGTATAAGATAAAGCAGAACGCTTCTGTGCCCTTTACACCTATGGTCAGACAACCATACAACCAAAATACCGTAACGCGGACATGGGACAAACAAAACACAACGTGAAACGGACAAGTATGAGACAAAGCCTAATTATTAGTTCATAAAAAAACCTTAATTTCTAAAGATGATTCGAGGAACTGAATTTTTATATTTTTCACAAAGACAGAAAATATAGGCCCTTGTTTGAGTTCAACATATTTTTGTTCGCAAAAATATCTGTATTGGCATAATAGTCCTTCATTTTTTTTTGATTTAATTGTTTAATTTCACCTGTAAACATTTACCGCAATCATGAATCATTGTGATTGGTCAAAAGTCCCCAAAAAGTTACACCGAAAAAGGTGAATAGCGCCCTCAGTTCTTTTAACCAGCGAATTGTATAGTCGGGTAGCACACCCTT